>JAQFVV010007372.1:0-98886 GCA_028023455.1 Epiperipatus broadwayi | reverse complement strand
TTAATAACCAGTGAAAAGGTAGCTAATTGGACTAAAGCTGACAATGGATATAAACACTTAAGTAAATGGATCAGCAAAGGCTGGCCACAAAGTCGGCCCGAGAGACTACATAAAACTTTATGGGACATAAGACAAAGATTGTCCATAAACAAGGGATGTATTTTAATGGATGATAGAGTGTTGATACCGAGCAGTGGGTGGAATAAGATTCTTCACTTAATTCATCAAGGTCATCCTGGGATAGTGTGGGCCAAAGCTCTGGCTCGTAGTTACATATGGTGGCCCGCAATAAATATTGATATAGAGAAATATGTGAAATCATGTGAAAGTTGCCAAGTAAATGCAAATATGCATGAGAAAAAATATGCTGCTTGGCCGGCAGCTGAAAGAGCGTGGAGCCGTATTCACGTTGACCACGCTGTACCGTTTCACGGCGTTATATTTTTGGTAGTGATCGACGCTTATTCAAAGTGGACGGAATATAGAGTAGTGAAAAACACCAGTACCGAAGAAACAATCGCAAAACTGAAGATTTTTGCTTTTCATGGGATTTCTGAAACAATTGTGTCTGACAATGGTACCAGTTTCACATTCACTAAATTTGAAGAATTTTTCACAGAATGGGGAATTAAACACTTAGCCACGCCCCCATATCACCCGGAGTCCAATGGTATTGCAGAAACTTTGAAGCAAACGTTACGGAAGGAAGGCACTGCAAATATACAAGACACCTTACATTCTGCCTTATTATATCAACATAGTACTCCGTGTGCTACAGGCAAATCTCCTGCAGAATTAATTTTCGGACGGAAACTACGCACGAAACTATCGTTAATCCACCCAGAACAAAACTTTACACATTACAAAAGCAACACTGGAGATACTATTTACTCCAAAGGAGAAAAAGTCTGGGTTAGAGATGTTATCAGGAAACACTGGGTGAAGGCCTTCGTAAAATAAATACTGTCAAAACAAATAATACTTGTAGAGACAGAAACTGGAAAAACATGTGAGACGTCGAGAAGAATTAGTGCAAACCGGAAGTACTGCAGCACCGCGCATTCCCAAATGCGAAGAGAATTCCGACGATCAAGAAACTGAAGGAGCCAACGAAACACCAGTAGAAGAGAAATACGATGATCAAGAGACTAACAAAACGCCATTAGAAGAGAAAACATCTCCACGCAGATCTTCGAGAACAAGAAAAGAACCTGCTTACTTAAAAGACTATGTAAGACTTCAGAAACCATAATTTCTGAAGTGGTGGAGGTGCTATATACATGTATAATAATGTTTTGTTAAAAGAAAATTATACGTATATAATAATTAATGTTTTATTAAAATAAGTTTTATTAAAAGAAATAGACAGGAATTTTGTAATTAAATTTGGTACGCTATTAAAGATAAGCGCTTCAGATCAGAAACTAATTAAGCAGCTAGATTAAAAGTGCTGATTACTAAAAGTAGACAATAGCTGAAAATTAATTGGTTTCTGAAACATTCCTTAACAAGAAATAAGAAGGAACAAAAAATAACTAAGCAGCACTTGTAGCGGAGAACTCATTGAATGCACACGAAGGTCAAGAGTTTTAACTTAGCAACGGAACAAACCCAGTGAATTCCACCACTGAAGGTTAAAAAGTGGACCTAGGAACTTTGCAGGCCTCACCGGTCTAGATTATGTTTTTTGTATGCCTTCATGGCCAGCGTTCGTAAGTTAAACTTAATTGTCTTATAACTATATATATGTACTATTATTTATCCGACTGTTAATTCTATTAAACTATTTGTATAATCATTTGGTTTCTGCTGTCTATTTACCTGATGGTTAAACCACTTGTAAACTGATGATTGCTGGTTTAGCATGAAATACGTATATTGGTGCTTGTTTATCTTTTCGACATATATGTGTTTAAGTGTATCAGTGTTATTAGATAGAGTGGAGAGTTGTGGGTCGTGTGAAAGTCTGTTGTGCTCATATACCCTATATATTACATATATACAGACACAGGTATATAATAAGCTCGTGTTTCAGTTATATGAACTATTATAAAGTACAAAAAATACTCCAACGTTTTGACTATATTCTTTTATAAATCTTTATCAAGGAACAACTAAAAAATACATAAAAAACAATAAAAGAATATAGTCGAAACGTTGGAATATTTTTTTGTACTTTATATAATAAATCAAGATTTATAAAGAAATTTGCATATAGTTTGTTTTCCATATACAGTATATAGAAATTAACGAACTATTTTTAAATTAGAAGACTGCGCTTGTTTGTTATTGATTTAATTTCTTTTATTTATGTCATAGCATTAGCTTATAGCAGATTATCTTTAATTATACAAATAGGGATCGTGCGAGCATTTTTGAGAAGCTAAAAAGAATACCTAATTGCTTAAGCATTGTATTCATAAGATCATTGAAATTTGTGATCAAAGGAAAATGATGACGATGACTTTTTTCTAGATTTCCAATTACAAAATAGTCCACGATGCCTTTTCTATTTTTAAAGTAAAAGTTTTGGTAATAAATATAGACCCAATTAGGATACTAAAAGGAATAAAATCTCTATTAACAAAACAATCTCACTAATAAAATAATTAAATAATTATAAAAGTTATTACAAATAAAGATAGATAATTTGTTTTCCAACAGTATAATACACTGTGCAGTTAGCTCAATAGTAGAATGGCAGATTTAGAGCAAATGATTGCTCGAACAATTTTTACTGAGTAAAAATAACTCAGTTTAATGAAACGAATAAAACTGTTGTGCTTTATCGCCATTTGTGTGCTAAAACACCACATAGCCTGAGCACCTAAATGTATAATTTTCTTTTAACAATATAATTATTGTGCATAATTTACTATCAAATTAATTATTAAACTTCTCACTAGTAAAACATACATAATTTAATTGTAGAATTAAATTGATATTATTAATCATTATATGATAAAATAAATATATAAAAATAGCAAAAGCATTTATTCTTGATCCAGAAACCTGGTGTAGATGCATTTTTCAAATGCCACATATATAAATATGTAGGAGGGGAACTCAAAAAACCCCAGAATTATGGAATAAAAAATTATTTTGTTATTTTTAGATGTTACACATTGAATTCTCTAATGCACTGGTTTATGTGTTTTTCACTTTTCAAAGTAGTCCTAAAACTTTTTGCAAAATGGTACCTTTTAACATCTTTTTCTTAATTACTTCTAAGTCCACAGAAAAAAAATCTGAGGCATTTTTTCATTTGAGGGAATAAATAGAAGTCACACAGCATGAGATTGGGTAAATATGGATGATGGATAAGCTGGATCATGCTATTTTTATTTTAAAATTGTTTCACACTCAAGGCTTTGTACATTGGGGCATTGTTATGGTGAAGTTTTCCCACTCCATTTTGCCGCAAATTGGGATGGTTTTATTTTTACCTCATCACACAAATGTTTTAGAACTTTTTGGTAAAATGCCTGATCATTACAAATGAATTCTGAAATGAACAATGCTGTTTGCATAAAAAGCATCAGCATCATCTATATTGGACTTCCCTCACCATGCATGTTTAGGATATGGTGAAATTCATAAGAACAGCTTTCTTGTAAGCTGTTTCATGCATTATAACTGTTTCCCCTGCTATTTTCCCTAACAGAAAACAAAATTTCATATTGTTTCAATTTATCAGTCATTACAAAAATCAACAAATGAGCAAGACATGCATAACAAAAATATTTATTACATAGCACCATGACATCAGTAGACTAATGCAGGATGAATCATTGCAAAAGGCATATACTCTCAGAAGCATTTACTACAACACACTCAACCACCAGAAAATGATTGTGGGTTTTTTGGGTACTCCTTTGTGTATATATATATATATAAGAATTTCTACCATTAATATACATACAAACTGAGTTTTTTCAAACGTCAGTCTTAACAGGGTAATCAACAATACTAAAGACAAGCTACAAAAGGAGGAAATCATGCAAATAGACAACAAGGTTCAATGCAATGGCTTAGAATGAACAGCGGTATACTATGGAGAATCTCAGACTAACATTAGCCCAACAATAGTACAGTACAAGCACCTATGTAAGTGTATTAAACAAAACATTGAATACATGTATATGTTCTTACATCACACAAAAAATCCATGAATACAGTTTTGATTCACAAAACATCAAATTAGTTCTTGTAATGTGACAACAGAAAGAACAAAGTAAAAGAGATATGGTACATAATAAACAACAACAATGTTATTGTTGTGTTTAACGGTGAAATAAATATAACTTTTGTGAATATTACTCCAGAAATAGATATATATATGTTAAGCTAATTCACTTTAGTAATTTATTGTATGTTGTTTATCCCTGTTGTTCCTCTCACGGGGCGGATATATTACAGTTATAAACAAAAAAGGGAATAGCATCGAATTACCACACTGCTAGAATATGAAAATGAGCACATTTATATATTCAGAATAGTAAAGAAACACTATAAAAGCAGCAAAACCAATGAAATAATACACCTATGATTATACTGCTCGGCATTGAATGTGCATTTTGCCAAACAAATAATTAATTAAAAAACAAACCACTTCACTAGGCATACTAGCATATATATGCAAAGTTATTACAGATAAACAACGAAGTTAAAGTAAAAATAAAATATTATTAATTTCCTGTCTGAAAAAAAAAACGAAGTACTTCATTGATTAATCATTTTTTATTTTTAAATAAATTAAAACTTGATTGTAAACTGCTACATATTTTTTTAGCTTCATAAAAACAAATACAAAAATTCCCAGATTCATATTTCTTGTTAAAACTTAATTGAGTAGAAGTAATAGAAGAAAATTACTAGGATCAGAAGCAAAAAAAAATTGAAAAAACTTTTCTCAAGTTTCAGAAACTAGTAAAAAAAATATCATAAAAAAAAAAAAGTCACTCTATATGATAATTATAGGAGATGATGACCATTTCAAGTGCTGTCTTTAATAAATTTAATTAACTATCTTGCATTATGTCATCATTCAACCGCCATTAGCAGTTGAAAACGACGTCACTTCCGACAGCATATTAAGTTCTTATTAAGATAGATAAAAAAAAAAAGAACGATGACGTTTGCGACTTTCAACGTTAATTCTTAGAGATTTTATGGCCTGAATCCATTTTGGACTTAACTAATCTTCACATTGTAGAATATCAGAGCATTTAATTTAATACCCTTGGGAATTTTTAATTAAATATGTAATAATATTATTAAAATAGATATACTTAATACTGTATGTATAAAGTATAGGAGCCCATAAAAATCGTAATCCAACTGCACTTAATATGCTTTCTATCTTATAAACCAAAAAGCAGTCTGTTTAGGTAGCATTTTTGTTGACCCAAACTTGAATGATGTCATCATTTAAGAAAGGCAATTATAACAGACTTCAATCAGTTCTTATAAGTATTATATCTCAAATATTGTTTTTAAACAATACTATTGTAACAGAATAAATGAGGGTATATTCTTTTAATACCACATAGATTTGGGAACCATTGGCAACAGATTAAAAATGTGTGCCATATAGTATCCTTAATCATAGGCTAATTATTGATCACTATTTGTAACAGAATAAAAAAAATATGAACAAAGGAAAAAAAACCTAATTTAATGATGCTCATGATTATAGCATCATTTGTAACAGAATGAAAATAATAAACTAAAGTGAATATCAATCAATGAATAACAATCTAAGACTAAAGTCAATGAAACAATGATAATAATCTTTGTTGTAACCTCATAGATTCAAACAGCATTTAGAATGGATAGAAAACATAAAATCATTATTTCAAGCTGTTCTAAAATATGAACTTTTTTTTGCAATAGGTTAAAGATAAAACAATGAAACCAAACATCATTATCTTATAAACAGCAATCTATATTTATTATATAACTACTTATAATAGAATAAAAATAATGACAAAGAATTAGACAGATAAACTGTAATATTCCTTGTGAATCAAAACACTGTTTATAATAATACAAACTTATACTAAAAATTAAATGTTATTTATATATTTAAATGAAATAATTCATGGATGGATGAGATAATAATTTTAATATGCCCTACAAATCTAAAATATCAATGATATATAGATAATTCAATAATTGATTTCCAAATACAACTAAATAAAATAAAAGTACTGGCTAACTCAGCCATGCTTTTCCACTAATGTTGATATACTCTTATTAATTAAGTTAATTGTAATAAGGTTAAATACTTAATAATAATACAAAATCAATTAACTTAATCTATCTCTCCACTTTTGCCAACTTATAAAACTATAAAATAAAATCATCCTATAAGATCACATCAATATATAAAATAAATGATAGATTTCTACTGTATTGCTTATTCAAATGCTATGGATAAATCATATCCAATTACTCTTCAGTTTAATAAAGTTGGGTTGTTAAAACTTTAGACTATAATTATCAAAACATATGACAGATTATTGATGTTATTAAAATCAAATATTTATATTAAAATGTATATCTAAACTGAATTTATGGTCCACATCAATGAACTCTAAATATAATTAAAGCAAATCACTATAATTTGTAACAAAATAAAATATATTTAGCTTGATAACTGAACAAGATTATGATCTTTATGGCTATATATTGATTTAATATAATATTCACTTTGATGAATAATGGTTTAAAATAAAATAAATGGACATTTAATTGCAATTACCTTGGCTCATCTTCAATAATTATATTTGTGCCTTTATCAATCATCAGATCAATTTGTATATAATTTCTAAATTAATACAGCTGTTAATTGTTACTAACAAAATAATTACAACAAGCTTCTAATTACTTATTAACTATTTAAGAATGTCAAATCAATTAATTTATTGCTATATAAAAATTTATATCTGGTCATATAATAAACATTAAATTCAATACAAGGAAAATGATATGTAATTATACTCTTTCAAACATGCTATGTTTTGACTTTTGAACTATTTTTAATTGCTTCTTGTATAGTCATTTCATGGACAGTATATTATCCAAATACTATTAACCAGTGAATTCACATTGTAAAACTGAATGACAACTAAACCAGTTTACTTTCTTTAAATTAATTCAAAATTTATTAACAAATGAATAAAAATAAAAATAAAAATATATATGGGAATATATATACATATGATCCAATTATGCCATATGCAAGTGGTTTCTAACTGAAATTGGTTTTTAAAATTAAATAAGTGATTGTACATCAAACTTCACCTAACAAATGCTAAATTTAAAATGTATATTTATACAACACAAACATGTCATAATACAGATACACTTTTCAAAATATACAAGAGTCAAGAACATTCTTAATCTTTATATAAAAGATGAATCTAACCATAAGAATTAACTTATAATCAATGAATAAAGAGATAAATATTTTAAATTAAAATTGTAATTACTAAGCTACAGAATATAAATTTGAACATAGAACAACATAGCTGTCTTATATTTTAAAAATGCAAAATAAATCCAAAATAACTGTCTTATATTTTAAGAATATAAAATAAATCTCTAATTAACTTAAATTGTACTACCAATTTATATCAATAAACACTATACAGTTATATATACAAAAAAGATTATGTACTAGCAAATGACCTGAATCATTGTCCTCAAATGTGAGATGTCCAAAATAGTATCATAGTTCTAATCTGTATTTCTTGAACCATGGTCTGATGATATTTTGTTATTTCACAAAAAGATATTAGGTTCAATGACATTTTTGTTCTGATCTTTTCTAAATATTTAATTTATTCCCTCATCTAGCAGATATTTGATTAATATGACATTCTAAGTATACAGACACTAGTTTTTATTCATAGCAATATAATACAGGCATCCTTTCCTTTAACAGGTATCTGATTCATAAAATATAAGTGAAAAAATTCTAATTTCATCTATGATTGTCCATTTGTATTTTGAATATAAATAATTTATTGATATCATAAAATTATATCAACAGGTAAACATAATCTTTGTGTACTTTTTTATATTGTTAGCATTTATATCTCATCCTTGAGAAGTAAATAATATCCATTTTTAAAGCAAAGAAATATTCCAATAGTTTTTTAAAACCCTATGAATTATTTTTATTCTTCAATAAATTGTCAACTCTCACAAATTCCTGATAAATCTGTCCAGTTAATAGATAAATACTATTGTTTTCACCCCATAATTCAATTATTAATTACTTACTTTTAAAATAAAATTTTTTTTTACATAACGAAACTTAGGTTTGCTTCTATTAAAACCAAGACATGAAAGAGTGAGTTTACACTGTTTAATCATAGTTAAACCATTAAGCATCATATGATCACCATCTCTTATACTAGCACATAATTGTTTATAAACAAGGCAAAATTCTCTATACAGTAGTGCCACCCTGTGCCAACCAGAGTAATCAATGGATGCCAGAAGGCATAAAATCCCTATCTAAAGCCTAGTCATCCAATATTTCCAGACTAGTTTCTGGAGATATTGGATGACTAGGCATTAGATAGAAATTTTATGCACAAGCCTTCTGGCATCCATTGATTACTCTGGTTGGCACAGGGTGGCACTACTGTATGGAGAGTTTTGCCTTGTTTAATCTTAGTTATAAATTTTTTTAACTGATGTCAGAAAAACTATAGCAACACTCCACATTAATTCTTTCGTCAATTCAACCTAGCATCCCATAAATAAAAATCTTATTACACAATAATAATAACAAACAAAATTAAATATTTTATAATTTATTATACATATAATATGCAATACTTAGTCTTAAAATACCAATTATTATAAAGCACTGAAAACTTTGAAATTATTCAAACAGAAGTCAATCTCCGATAATGCGCTATTTCTTAAATATTATAAATTTCCACACACTCACCCTCCAGTAAGAGTTTAAAAAACTTAAGTGAACCACTTAAGTTTCGAACATACATTAGATATACACCAACTCTTACAGACCATGCTTAAATCTGGGCTTGAGTCTATTGTGCCTGATGTTATAATCAAATATTCAATTGTATAAATTGCAGGAGTAAGACAGTGTCTCAATTTTAGTCACCTACGATTAGACAAACATGACTTATAAATGTAAACCTATTATTATAAAGCACTAAAAACTTTGAAATTATTCAAATGGAAGTCAATCTCTGATAATGCCCTATTTCCTAAATATTATAAATTTCCATGTACTCACCTGCCAGTAAGAGTTTAAAAAACTTAAGAGAATCACTTAAGTTGAGAGTGTACACACCCAACTCTTACAGACCACACTTAAATCAGAGCTTGAATGTATTGTGTGCATGCTGTTATAATCAAATATTTAATTGTACAAATCTATTTAACCCATCACAGTGATTTATAATAATAAGTTTATATTTATAAGTCATGTTTGTCTAATTGTAGGTGGTTAAAAATGAGACACTGTCTTTCCTGTGATGGGTTAAATAAATTTGTACATTTGAATATTTGATTATAACATCAGGCACACAATAGACTCAAGCCCTGATTTCAGCATGTTCTCTAAGAGTTGGTGTATATAGAAGTTTTCATTTTATTATATTATATTTTGAAAGATAGTCACAGTGAAGGCTATTTCTGATTTTAAATTTTATATTCGTATGTCATTTTATTGTAAATATTTTTCTTTAATTTGTGCTAAGTAATGTAAATATACTTTTCTTTGTAAATATTTTAATTTGTTATATTATAAAATTTATTGTTAACTTGTTAATAAATTTGTTAATTTTTTTATATTATTAAAATTACTGTAGTCCAGTTGTGATTTATTTGCATGTTAATTATTGATTTATTACATTGTATGCATGAACCACAGGAATTAATAATCAGTCCTATATTATTTATTCAGAACTTGAATTATAAGGATTTTTTTCTTAAACATTATTTAATCATACCTGATTAAGTAACCAAATACATTTTATTATCATCTTAAAGGATCTAATCATTATTAATTATTTTGAGTTGATACGATACCTATGAGAAATGTTTGATATTGCCACAATAATATTAGGATATTTTATTTTTCTTTAAAAATGCCACATTAAACATGGGAAAATTATATAATACATTTACTTAAAATTGTAAAAAGAAATTATTAAACTCAGGTGCTTATTATAAATGTATATAATTTTAATGTGCAAATACGTGCACAACAACAGGCCCAAGTAGACCCAAATTGCAACTCAATATTTGCAATACATCAGAAATCAGCTGGTCATGCATGTGAACCTAAAAATGCAAGAATAGTTTGCAGGGAAAGAAATGACATTAAGAGAAAAGTTAAAGAAGCATGTTTTATTGCTATTGATGATAAGGCTATGAATAGAAAAGATGCGTGTTACAAAATCTCCAAGAAATGGATCATTTAGAGCTGACGCATTTATTTTCAACTAATTTACATATATCAGCATATTTTAGCATATACCAACACGCTATGCTTATTCTTTGTTGCCCATGATTATGAGAGCCAAGTTCTCTTGAAAGCGCTCGGGCATTATTCTTTAGATATTATAATTATTTTGAGTTTGTTGTGCGCGTATTTGCGCATTAAAATTATATACATTTACTTAAAATTTATTATATTTTTTTTATTATATTATTCCTGAATTTTAACCACTAGGCAGATTATTATGTTGAGAGTCATGAGGATATTTAGTTGCCTATTGTAATTATTATTGTAGGAGTAATTTGTTTATTAATTTGTTAAGAGATGAACCTGAGATGATTATCATTATTATTCCTATTATTATGATTATTATTAGTATTATGATTTTTATTATAATTATTGTTAGTGTTATTTTGGGAGATTGTTATTAATTAATATTTTAGTAAAGGAATATTAAATAATTTATTATTTTGTAAGTAATTCATAAATTATGTTTAGTATTATTACAGGTGTATTTTAAAGACACGAGAGTGTTACATAATAGTTTTATTAGATGAATTTGGTGGGACTAATGTTCTTAAGCCATTGAGGGTGTATCTTTTAGGATGTATTCTCAATGTTTTACCTAGTGTACCTTACTGAACATCTCATGTTAGAAATTTTATGTTGTTTACAATAGTGAGTTAGCCATAAATTAGATTTCATTGTAAATGAGTAGATTAAGTAGTATAGTTTAGAACCCTAATTAGTTATTTAAAAACTAAGAGTTATGCTATGTTATTATTTTAAGATTGTCTTGAATTACTAAGTGAAAAATTTTATTTTATTAGATATTATATTTTGAGCTAGTCTTTATGTTGAATTATTTTAATAGTTAGCATTTATGCAACTTAATTATAATATATTGTTGTTATCCCAAATATCCGGATTATTTTGTTCAGTAGTATTCTGTTAAGGAAGGGTACAATATATATATTTACTAATATATAATGGCAAGACCTATAAGAAAAAATAACTGGTTATCATTTCTGTCTTTTCATCATCATCATCAACAACCATTATCAATCCACTGCAGAATGAAAGTATCTCCAAGTTCAATCTATCTTCTCTGATCTTTAGCTTATCTACTCCACATTATCCCTGTACACTTTCTTATTTCATCCAGCCATCTCACATGTGGTCTCTTTCTGGCTTTTTTACAATCTCTTGGAATCCAGTTTAAGATTTCAATTGTTTATCTATTATCATCTCTTCTAGCAATATGTCCAGCCCAACTCCACATCTGTCTTTTAGTTTTTTCAATGAGATCAGTAACACCTGTTTGTTCTCTTACCCATGTATTGCACTTTCAATCTCTTCTTGTTACTCCCAACATGCATCTCTCCATACTTCTCCAAGTCTCGGATCCATAAGTAAAAACTGGCAAAACACTTTTATTAAAAACCTTCCTTTTTAAACACATAGGTATATTTCATTTTAGTATCAAGTTATTTCTACCAAAAGCACCCCAACCAAGTTTAATTCTATGATTAATTTCATACATTATATTTCCATCTGTAATAATGTATTTTATGAGTGCTTATTGATTACAAAAATAATCACATTTAAAAACAGTGTAACTTTCATCCTTCATATTTTAAAATAAAGCAAGTAAAATATGCTCAATATAATAAAATTCAAGACTATTCTGATTTGTGGCTAATAATTTTCAAAAATCTGAAACAGTTGATGGAAGAGATTTTTATTATTTATCCTATAAATCTTATATTTCACAGTAACAACTTTCTTTATGCAAGTAAGTTAACAGATTGTGAAAGTATATTAAATAATGATCATGTGATGTTAAACCTTGCATTTAGTGCCATCATTTAGAATTCAGAATATGGCTATTATAGATGATATCTTATATCCATTAATATATGTTATTTTTTTCTAGTCCTTTTATAAATTTGTTTTTATTACAAACCAAAAATAATACAAAAAACAAAAATATTAGAGAAAAATTATATCATTTTTTTTAAATGTCCAATAAATTGATCATCAAACATAGACAAAATAATTGAAATTATATATACCATATTTGCCAGCATATATACCCTTTTTTCCTTCAAAATATGCCTAAAATATGGGGTGCATCTTATGCAAACAGTGATCAACATTATGAGTTGAAATTCCAGTCAGTCTAAAACTTCTGGTTTATGTATATATATATATATATATATATATTCTAAAACTTCTGTATATATATATATATATTAAGATGTGTTTGTGCACATTCAGCCTAAAGACAGGATGGATGAAGAAGAAATGAAGCTGAGGATTGACAATATGTGGTTTAGCCATCTTAGTAGACTGGTAAAGAAACCTGCCTTGCTAATAAGCAATCAATTTCTTGAGTCACAGAACATAATCTGTGAAAAATAACATCAATCAATGAAAAACTCATTTAGCTCTAATTCCAAGTCAGCTTCAGCCTTTAAATGTCTGTTTTAATAAACCATTTGAAGGATTCACGAAAGATAAATGGGACAGTTATATGCATTCCACAGATTCTGAGGTGACACCATCAGGAAGAAAAAAGAGGCATAGAATTTCACAGATTCAAGATCAAAACATGCTGTAAAACATAAGACAATTGTAATGTCATTTAAGAAATGTCAAACTAGTAACTCTCATTATAACACAGAGCATGATTTGAAATTATAGACACATTCTGAAGAAGAGGATCCAAGTGATTCTCATTTAGCTCTAGAGATGAATTTCTTGGTTTTAAGAATGAAGATGGAAAGGTATCTAATGACAGTGTTGCTTAGTTACATTTTTTGTAAATTTAATAACTATAAAATTAATACAGTAAATCATTATGGAAATTCATAAAAAAATGTAGAAAAGTATTTTTTTCTTTAAAAAGTGTATTAAAAAGTGGGTGCATCTTATACTCTGCTGGGTGCTATGCACCAGTAAATACAGTAATTACTTTAATTGAACTATTCTCAATTAATGAAATATTAAATAAAGTTAAATTAAGAAAAAAATATGCATTTATTAATTATTAACCTATAGATATAATAAATAAATTTACAAACTTCAATTAAAGAACAATGAAAAAAAAAGTAAACCAATTAAAGTTTTATGACTAATAAGAATAATTGTAATATAATAAATAAATAATACAATGCATAAATTATAAATATAAAATTAATATTAAAATGAATACAACTGGTCCAAATATCACAGATCCTGGATTTGACTTCCATATATCTCTCATATAACCAAAACCATGACAAAACTCTTTCACTAATACATCATTTAACCTTCCACATTCCTTCTTCTACTAAAATATTGATTAACAATTCTAAGAATAGGCTTGGCAATGATCAAAGCCAAACACTATATACAAAATTATATGCTCCCAGGCTGGGTGCAATACCATATATTATGGTGAATCTTATGTATTCCTCTCCACTCAGATTTCACAACACTGATATCTATAGAAGAGCCTCAGATGAGCCTGAGTATAGGTCAATTTTCTTGGAGCAACAGAATATCACTGACCAAACACTTGAACCCTTGTGTGTCACAATTGCTTGCATTGAGAGAAACAACTCTAGGTGAATGGTCAAAGAAGCTTGCCAGGATAGTTAATAACAACAATGCTATAAACGGAAAGAAATCATGCTTCTCCCGTTCTAAAAAAATGAACTTCCTAATTTGCATAAGCTTTGAACATATTTTTGTTTATATATATGCTACAATTTTTTCCATAATCATTCTAATGCTATGACTATGAGGATATATAAAACCCTCCAAAGTGCATAAATGCCTTGTATTATTGTTATTCAATTATAGCGTTTCCTTTTTATTGGATTCCAGTGCACATAATGTGTATTACACTCAACTAAGGAAAGCCTCATATTTTTTAATTACAATATATAAAAATAATATGGGCAGTTTACTTAACTGTAATAATAAAATAAAAAATATAAATTTGGATAATAAATGAAATCATATGCCTTGATTGCAAATACATCAATATTAATTCAAATCATATTGATACAAGTAGAAATAAATTAAGATTATGATATAAACAATAATAAGGATTAAGAATGAACATATTTCCATTCTAAAGATAAAAAAAACATAACAATGATAATATTATAATGATTGAACATGTAAGAAGATATAATGAAATAATGAGCATTGAAAAACTTTATATAGATAAAAGGAAATCTAGTAATAAAAATGTTTAAATAGAATGTTTTCTTAATTATTATAAATGTGAAGACATTAATAATATTATAGAGTGTTTTTTTTTGTTGTTGTTGTTGTTAAAAATATTTTTTGATTTGAAATAGGAATATTTTTAGAATTAAATGATGAGAAAATAATTATAGAGAATTCTTTTTAAAATGTTCTAATAACTTCCACACACTACACATCCCTAAAACACATGAATAAAGAAAAACTTTGTAAAAAAATACTTTCAAGATGCATTTTGCGCTGAACAAACACTTATCAGTAGGCCAACATCTCTCACATATTTTTATCATATGTTCAATATTTATGATCAGGAAATTTTTATATTTTGACTTAAAAGTGTCAAACTTACTTTACTCAAAACTTTGATATGAGTCACTTTAGATAAATATATTAAAGATTATTACTAATCATTTATTAAATTAGAGATTATCTTTAGCCTAGATATAAACTTTAAATCTCAGTTAAAGATAGAGTCTAGATGATTACTAATCACTTATTAAATTATAAATTATCTCGAGTCCAGGTATAAACTTTAAATCTCAGCTAAGCATTTATTAAACTAGAAATGATCTCTAACTCAGATATAACCTTTAAACAAAGATTAATTAAGATTTAAAGTTTATATCTGGACTAGAGATAATCTCTAATTTAATAAATGATTAATGAGAACCATTACTTTACTTATTTACAGAGAATCTTATCAAGGTTGTGGGTAAAAAATTATTTATATTATTATTATTATTATTATTATTATAATTATAATAATAATAATAATAATAATAATAATAATAATAATAATAATAATAATAATAATAATAATAATAATAATAATAATAATAATAATAATAATAATAATAATAATAATAATAATAATAATAATAATAATAATAATAATAATAATAATAATAATAATAATGTTAGTTCAATTTCAAGTCTACAATATTCATTTTTTTAAAAGTACATATCTGTACGGGTAATTTTACATGATTCTATCCATTTTATCAATGTTAATTAATCATATTATTGTCCAATAGGAGCATAATCAGGACCATGCTTTCTTTAATTTTGTTTTTATAGCTTTGCTATTTGCCTGAGCAGGGACCAAGTAGCTGCGTAAATATCCGGGCTGGTGATCTGCTTGTTTCTAACTTGAATTTTATTCAACTTATTTTCAAATGTGGCTGGATGCCTTCTGGGGTTACTTTATTGCCTATATGGTTAGTTTAGTAGCAGTGTTTCAGGCCCTGGAATGTATCATCTTCAGATCAATTCCAATTCTGATACTTCTGACACTTAAGCTTCTTATGAACTCCTGAGCAATAAAACCTTCATAATGTGGCAGCGGCGGTGGCAGAAGTGGCAGCGGCAGCAGCAGCAGCAGCAGCAGCGGCGGCGGTGGTGGTGGTAGTAGTAGTAGCAGCAGCAGCAGCAGCAGCAGTAGTAGTAGTAGTAGTAGTAGTAGTAGTAGTAGTAGTAGTAGTAGTAGTAGTAGTGGTGGTGGTGGTGGTGGTGGTGGTGGTGGTAGTGGTGGTGGTGTGAATCTGGCTTGGTTTATTGAAAAGTGAAATGGCAAATCTAGAAAAAAATGGGGGTGGAGTTTGTACTGTTGAATTTTTTAAAAAAAATGTTCTGTATATTTTGCTAAAATTGTGTGCAAATTTGGTTAAAAAAAATTGTTGAGGAAAGAAAAATTATTATATCATCCAAATAAGTGATGTGAGTAATTATTTGCTTTAAACTGTGTATGCCAGGAAGTGTTGTTTCAATTTCAGTTAAGAGCGGATTGATATATGTGATAAATAGAAGTGAGCTAAGTGGTGATCCCTGAGATATGGAGTTGTGAGGAGTGAAATCTGGAGAAATTTTGCCATTAAGCATAGCATGTAGATTTCTATTTATTAGTAAGTTGGCTAGGTAATTTTACTTTATTTTAATCCTTAATATACTTTCCTATAGCTAAATTTATTGCTTTTTTTACATTTAAATTAGTATACATTAATAAAAATAAATATTATACCAATGTATACTAATTTAAATGTAGAAAAAGCAACAAATTTAGCTATAGGACAGTATATTAAGGATAAAAATAAAAAAATAATATTATCTGTTCATATATTGGTAGATTTAATGGAATTATGTTGTAAGGATGTAACTTTTGAATATAATAGGGAATTTTATAAGCAAAGAGAAGTGTATTTTTAAGCAATATTTATATGAATAAGTTTGATAAAAATATAACAGAAAAATGCTTATTTACTTTTTAACAGATATATAGATGATTATTTGATGATTTTTAATAAAAGCCAAAGACAAATAAATTGGTTTATTAATGATATTAATAAATTGGAAGGGAATATGAAGTTTACAGTTGGAAGGGAAAATAATAATGAAATTGCATATCTGGATATAATGTTTCAGAAGAAATTGATAGATAAGAAGTTGTATATCCACACAAATATATATAATAAGAACAATATTGGTCCCAAAATAACAAGTTGGTTTTCCAACATTGATAGGAAATATAAAATTAGTTGTATATATTCAACAATATACAGGGCTGCAATGTATTGCTCAAAAAAAGAAGACTATATTAAACAAAAAGTTTTAGTAATCAATGAATTAAAAAATAGTGGTTTCCCTGTACATATTATTAAAAGAAGTATTTAAAAAATAGCATATAAGATAAATAAAAATGAAAAGAGTGAAAAAAAAAAGGTGAAAATAGATATATAGGAATAAACACAAATGACAGTGAATACGTTTAATAAAATTATGAAGAATATTAACAAAAATGCAAAAGTATAATTACTACAAAAATAATTAATAAAAAAAATAGAAAACCTATTAAATTTAATGGATAAAAATATATAGGATATAATAAAGATAATAAATAATTAATGGAGTATATGTAATAAAATGCAAACAATGTTTAAATAGTGGGATTGATAACAAATATGTGAGAAAAACACAAAATTCTATAAAAACAAGATTAAAGCAACATATATCAAATAATAAATCACCAATATATATACATATGAAGGAAACAGGACACAAATTTACACAAAGTTCAATAAAAATGATGTTACATACAGACAATATTAAAGAAAGGAAAATAAAAGAAGCAATACTAATAAGAAAGATTAAACAAAAATTTAATAGGGATTCTGGAATTAAGATGAGATTAGTATAGATATAGTTCTTAAATAAGATAGATAGAGGTAAATATATAAAGAGAAAATTATTTATAAATGAATTATGGGTCATAAAAATGGTTAGATTACATAGTAATATATACATGGGTATATTTATAGATATTATATATTGGGAAAAACTTAGCATAATATTTACATATAAAGAAGTATAATAATAATAATAATAATAATAATAATAACAACAACAACAACAACAACAATAACAAAAGTGAAGGTGTAAAAATAAATATATATATATATATGGTATTGCAATAGTTATAGATATATTTAGTTTAAATAATAGATAATAGAGGGATGTAGGGTATAAGATAATTTTTAAAAAAAAATTATTTTGGAAAGATTAATGTAAACTGGGTAAATTACAAATTATAATTTATAGGTTATAAATATTATAACAATAATAGATATAAAGTATTATTATTAACAGAAGAATAAATAAGTTAATAATAGATATTATACGATTTAAAAATTAAAAAGGATATTAATAAATAAAGTACTGTTGAAGTGACAATTATATAAATATAAAATTATTAAGTATATCATTGAGGTGGAGTTAATAAGAATAACGTTTAAGTTTATAAGAAAAAGAAGTAATTAGGAGATTATTAAAAATGAATAATATATTTAGATTAATAGTTGTTCTTGAATATGTACGTATACAGTTAGGAAAACATGTATAATTTATACTTATTTTCTAGTTTGTATTTATATTGTATATTTTATTTTATATTAACTGAATTATTTTATTTGGTTTGATTATATTTATTTCTGTTTAATTATGTATTGTTATATATTTTGTGTTGTTTTTAGTTTTTTATTGTTTACATTTTTTATGGTATTATTTATATTGTTATGCATTTTGTTTTCTTTTATTTTGTTCATTATATCATAGCTCTGAAGAAGACTGCAGGACAGTCAAAACATAGTATGTATATATGTAGAATAAAGGATTTTGCTAAAAAGTGTTCAAAGTGGCTTAGATAAATTATATTTATAAGATATTACTGCAAAATAAAGGAAAGAGTGATTTTGGTAAAATTTATGAATTATAAACTTAATGTATTTTTAATACATTACACTCTTTTTAAAGGAAACATTATACTCAAATTAAAAGTTGAACTTCAAACTTCAACCTTTAATTCTGCATATCCACTCCACAGAGCACTATTCATTTTAAGAACGTAACCAAATATTTTTTTATGGTCTACAAATTTTTATGATACTATCAGATATATTTGGGCTTATATATATATTGTAACTAAAACTAACCCAATACCAGCTTGAATTAGTAATATTACAAAGCTTTTTTTTAAAAAAAATGTTTGGTTTAAAAAATTAAAAGCAAAGTCTGTTTATGCATTTTATTACATTATTAAAGATTTTATAAAGTTACTTTGTAATAAATGAGAAACAATAAAGAGATAAATTGCACTGAAAAGGAAAAAAGAAAAATAGTTTTGATATGCACAAGAAATTTTAAAAATCTTAAGTATTTTATACCTTTTAGATGTGCCTTCTAAATGGAAGTTTTTTTAAGAAAGTCAATTCTTATACCAAATTAAATGGCAAATCTTAGTATGCTTTTAAAAGTTTGGGTTTACTAAAGTATTAAGTTATATTTCTTTCTAATGTAAATAATAAAAACCTTATTTCGTTTTTTTATTCATTTATTTATCAAATTATAATATAATGTTAAAATATTTATAAAATTATTTGTTTCCACAACATAATATGAAAAGAATGAAGAAAATGTTTTTTAAAAAACATGTTGTTGCAAAGAAACAGATATCAAATCTTTTAACTAACTGGTGATGAATCTGTTTGGTTAAAATATCCATTGAGTAGGTGCAAATAGGTCTGTCACAAACAACTCATGCTAATCAAGTCCAGCCAGTCCAACCTAATTTAGTCTATTTGAAGATTCAACTCAAGAAGCAGTGCTGTAATATCCACCATAGTTTGGATTGCCTTAGCTTCCAGATAGTAAAAGTATTTTTCAATACTAAAATACATATCAGCAAGTATAATGACTTTTTCTAACAGAAGACTATCTATGATGTATGACTAGACAACCAAATACCATACTAGTCAAACACCCAAAATGTAATTGGATCCAGAAACAAATGCTGAAGTTTGCGAAAATTGCTATGAAGAAAGAAGTGGAGTCTGCCATAAGAATGACAAAAAGCTAATGATACTGTATATCCTATTTAAAATCACCTGTGCACCAGGAAAATAACTAATATCTTTGGAGGAACTAATAGAGACATCAATATTGTACCCTTTTCTATAGGTCAAGAAATGGTTATAATGGTCAATTACTAAAAAATTTTAAATTTGAGAATATATTTATTGATGTATTGAATATATTAAATTTATAGAGTCTGTAAAGTGCAATTTAAAGCTAAAGCAAATACCTGATACGTAAAATCATTTAAAAAATTAGTTAAATAAAGAGTAAAGAATTGCTCATATGGTTGTAAAAGCTGGCCATATTAAAATAACACAGCTATCAGTAATAAAAATGTATTTAATAAGTCAATTTTAATAACTTTAAAACTTAGAATAAATTAATATTATATAGTATTTAAATTTATAAACTATATTAAATAATAAAATTTAGTGTAATGTATTTGAATAGTAAATATTATGATGTTGAGAATTGTATTTATTTCTATATTTTTTCTAAATTATTTCTTCAAAATTTTATATAAAAAAAAATTTTTTTATATAATATAAGTGCAGTAAAATTATTAAGACAGACAAAAATAGACAAAATACCGGAAACGATTACGTAATTGTCTGGAATATTTTTATACAAGCACTTGTTTCAATTAATACCAATATTTTAAAGTATTTAAATAATATTATAGTAGAAATGGATAGAATTTATTAAACATCATAATAAAAATAAGTAGTGAATAATTTTATTAAATATTGTTTTGAAAATTATTTTAAAAGTGTTTAAATTAATTTAAAAATAATAATAGGTTAATATTTAAGTCTATTACGTCATCATTTTAAAACTTGAGAAAATGTTTACAAACCAAAGTAGGGGCTGACCAATAAAAAGATAGATCTGGGCAGACAACAAAAATCGCGCCAATTAATTGTATAATCGAGGAGAACAAGAATTGACAGACTCGAGTGAAGAGGTAAAAATTTTGAGCTCTCTAATAATTTCTTTTCTCCAATTTAGTCAATTTTTTCAATATAATTCTAATAATATCATTAGAACAAATTAACTGACAATTTTTAAAATCATAGAGAGAGTCTTAAAATAAATATTTTTAAAGTTTTCATAAATTATGTATCACTAACTTAATCGAACCTGCCAGTGAATTCTATTGAAGTACAGTCGGAATTTTCAGTAAAAAAAAAAAAAAATATGGATAGATTCTTTAAAACCAGTTTTAAAGTTTATAGTATTTCAAAATTGTTTATATTGTTCATTGATACCGCTTATATAGTGTATCCAAAGGAAAACTGCTGTTACGCGTGTAATATAGATGAAAAGACATTGTGCGCAAAGTTCAGAAAGAGAATAAAATATAAAAATCATTATGATTCATCTAAGAATAAATGGACAAATATAATTTTAAAATTAATGTCATTTGAATTGCTTTCTTTAAGATGACCCGAAAAAGAAGTATACTCTAGAAAAAAAAAATAGTTAAAGATCAAAAAATAATGTACATAAAATTAAGAATGAATGAAATAAAGCTTGCTAAAGAGAAATATTTGTATAAAGAAAATACGGAAGAGGAATATAAAAAAATATTGAATCAATAAAACGCAATTGGTACCTAAAGTATTAAATATTCGTAGTCTAATAAAAAGGAGAAAGATGCATCGACGCGCCGAGGGAATATTTGCCAGAACGCATTTAAAACTTTGAGGGATAAATAACTAAAAATATTTTAATAATCTGATGCTAAACGCTAAAATTAAAAATCGTCTAAACAAGTTTATTAAAGGAACCAAGTTAATTTTTAAAACTTTAATAATCCTAGAGAAGAACATTCAGATAAAAGAAGAAAATAAATATTATGGGACTAAACAATATTTACCGTCAGAAAATATTTGATTATGGTTTGAATTATTTTTTTTATATTATTATTATAAGCAATAAGTTTCAGATAGTTATAGGGAAACAAATACATTAATTTGGGATATATAATATTATATGAAATAATATTTTTTTTTGAGTTTGAATGTCTTTTAATAAAATTGTATATGTGTGTAATTGTATGTTTGCAATGCTCGAAGGAAAAGAAGCCTACTGCAAAGCCTGATCCGAAGATGACAATTATTTTGGTAACATTTTTAATTATTAATGATATAATGTATGTTTTATTTATTTAGATCAGCGGAAAATTGAATGAATGTAGTGAAAAAGTTTATTATTATTATTATTGGAAAACGCATTTAAAACAACACATTGAAACATTTTGAGATGTAATTAGATTTTTGAAAATATGCATACGATAGTCATTTTATTTGTTGATAAATAATAATTTAATATAATCGATGATTATATTACATTTTCTATTGATTTTTCCTATTGGGATGTTTGAATATTGTTTTAACAAAAATGTAGGTAATGAACATACAGTGTTATAAAGCGAGATAAATTATTCTTAAGGGATAGAGAAATGATTTTATAGTAGCGAATCTTGTTTGTTGTTTTTTTTTAAAAAGTTGTTCGTATTTTATCGATGCTTGATATAGTGAAAATCTAGAGAGATAATTTAAGTAGTGACTTGGGAGTACAAGGGTGATTTGGAAACCAAGATGATGTATGAAAATCTAGGATGATATAGGGAATGGAAATAAGTAGTTTTGTGAGAGAATCAGCATAGTTAATATAGCCCTATGGCTGATCCACATGTTGTCTTGGACAGTGTTATTTTATATTTCGTGTGAGTTGCATTGATGTTTGGTAAAGCTGAATAAATAGCTGCCACATCATTTTCTTATCTTAAGGGTTAATAGACAATAAATGTCGAACCTGTTCACACTGTTCCATGCATTCTTAGAGTATTATTGAAGACAAGTTATCCATCTTTCTTCCCAATATCCTATACATCTTTCGCTATCTTAATCTGTATTTCGTGCTACTACATCGTATATGATAAGTTTTATTGAAGGGAAAACAATAGATAATTTAGAAAGTATGTTATGATTTTACTTGGAATAAGAATAGTTAAGAGTTAACTAAGAATAGATTATAACCATTGAAAGAAAGATACAGATGTCCTAAATAATGGAAGAAGTTATAGAATCATTTTAATTTAGAAATAAACTATAATTTTTTGTAAAAGTATATCAAATGAGAATATACAAAATATTAAAATATATTTTCACGCTCTTTTTATTATTAATTATATTTTTAAAGAGATAAGTGTTGCATATTTAAAAATACTATAACACTCGATAATTATTATCATATATTTGAAATTGTAACAGGGTGATATTTAAACACATTATAATATTATACAGGAGTATGGCTTATGCAAAAAACGCATTATAATTTATATGAGCATGGGAGAACAAACATTAAAGTTAATCATAATATTTAATAATATGCTGTGTAATTTGTTTAAAGTAACAAGAAATGTAAATTTTCTTTTTTTTAAGACCATATTGATTATAAAGTGTGACGTTATAAAATATTGATCCACAAAAATAATTTAGAATATTGTAAATTTAGTATATTTAAAAGGTAAAAAATGTTGTTACCCATAAGTAGTTCAAATAAATAGTGTGATAAACCTAAAGAAAATAACTAAAATAATTTTTAAAATGTATAATGATTGGATTAACTATAAAGAAGTACAAAATTGTAGAATTAACATTTGTCATGTGTAAGGAAAGAAGGATATCCGTTGTAAATAAGATGTAAATAGATTTGTTTTATTTTACTTAAATTTATTTGATGTTAATAAACTTTGTTAAATTTGTTTTATTAAAACTTGTGTCTGGGTATTGTTTTCACTACATCATGGTACAAATTCACAGAGTGTTTTCACAACCACTGAAGTACATTTTGCACAAAAGATAACTAAAAATATGTTTAATCTTAATTATTATTGATGTTCTTATAATTAAGTAATTATAAAATTGCATTAAGTTATTGGTCATAAATCCACTATCCTAATATTTTGATAAATTATATGCTATTAATTGCCACTTACTTTATTTATCAGATTATCTAAACACTACCACTTCTTAGTTTACTTTATTGTTTAAAGACAAAAGATGATATTGATATTGATTGATTTATTATGGTAATAAATTTGCAATAAAAGAAATTTATACCAATTTGATTAAGTAAGAAAGATTGTAATCATTATTGTTATTAATTGCAGTGTAGTAGATATGGCATAAAATCCTTTACCATATGTGCTACCGCATTTTGTTGAAGTATAAATAAAGATTAAGAACCTGAGATTATAATTTATTGAGCTAGATGATGATTATTATTATTAAAGATAACAGAATTAATATTATAGTTATTAAATGAGTCTTAGTAAGTAGACGTTGCGAAAGTCATAAGAATACTATGTAGTTATTATTTGAAATAATAGTATAAAGGGGGGATAGTGTTCTTATGCCATTGAGGTGGTATCCTGTGGGATATTGGCTCAATGTGATCTACCTTGCCAACTCATATTTCCACTTCTCGTCTCATGAATACATTAAATCTTTGTGTTAATTTACTTTAAAACAGAACCTAAGTTAATTTTTAAGAAATTGGAGCTAGTAAAACATTTTTTAATGTAATATTTAATTATTAGAGCTAGAATCCGGTGACGTTAAATATAGTAATCTATTTATTTGTAAGTGGAGGTACGAGGTCGACGGTGGGCACGGTTAGAATATATATATATATATTAATAGAACCATATCTGCAGAAAAACATGTTTTGAAACTGTTTAATTATTTCATTTGATAAGATCTTATCAATAAGACATAACATTTAAAATGCCTTTTATTTTTATTATATTTAATATTTCGTATACCTGTTAATAGTTTTGAATATATAAGCAACAATTTTATATATTCCATGTTAATAAACTGTTATTTTTTTTATTAAACCATTTAGTTTGTGTTTGCTTATCGAATTTAATCCAAACATCATGCCTTTAAAATCCATTAAGCTATTAATATTCACAATTCTGAGAACTCATGCAATCCACTGGGTAGCATGCGTGGATGATGGTAATAATTTGGAAATGATGATGATCAGCTATTAATAAGTTTTCCAAAAATAAACTTTTTATTCAGAAGATTTGGTACCTTAAATATTCTTCTTCTTTTTTTTTTTATATAGAAACTAGAAAAAGAAATTAAAAATACTTTTGGAAGGACTTGTACTTAGTTTAAACTTTTAGTACTAGGATTCAAATCATCATTATTATCTTAAACATTTGGTTAGTATTATTATATATATTTGAATTGTATCATTTTCATTCAAATTTTATAAACTATTCTACTTTTACCATATTTAATATTTTTTGAATCAAAGTTTATCTATATATATATTTGTGTATGTCATTGGTTCACCCAAATCACTGTTACAGTATATATATATATAATATTTAAATATGTGTATATTGGCACATGCATGTGGTCATGTGAATCAGTTGTTAAGATAGACTGAATAAATGTAAAGAGCTTGAAAGTTCGAGTTCGAGACCCTTATATATATATATATATAAACATTACTTTAATGTTATCCTCAATTCTCCAATAGTAAATATAAAAACTGTTTTAATTCCTGACATGTAAAGAAGTACAGATGACTTAAAAAGTACAGAATGATAGGAAATAGAAAATAAAGAAATTAACAATATACTCATTGATGAGCACAAAAACTAATAGTATTCAGTTGAACGTATTTTGGTCACAATTAAGTATACAAATTTATATTTTCTTTTTATTCTAACATTTGCTTTTGAAAAGAATCTTCTGCACCAAAAATACATAAAGGTTATATAATATTTTTTGATATATTCTCTGTACAAGATATCTTAAACAAAGGCAAAACTCTCCATACAGCAGTGCCACCCTGTGCCAACCAGAGTAATCAATGGATGCCAGAAGGCTTGTGCATAAAATCCCTATCTAGTGTCTACTCATCCAATATCCCCAGACTAGTTTCTGGTTGGTACAGGGTGGCACTGCTGTATGGAGAGTTTTGCCTTTGTTTACAACAATTATGTGCTAGGATAAGAGATGGTGATCATGTGATACAAGATATCTTGTTGTAATTGTATATAGATTACTACAGTTCAATATTAAAGTTATCATAGAATGTATCAGATAGTGTATTTATAAAAAAAACATGTTAAGATGGCATCATTCTGACAAAATTACATGGTAATAATTTAAATTTAAAAAATATTTTTTTTAAATCAAATATGTGTTTACAGAGGATAAACAAAATCTTTAATTATTTCTGTATTTTATCTTTTTATACTACAGTGAACCAATATACTTCTTTTCTCCTATTATCTCTTTCCAATCATCAGTTATATATGCAGTAATCGAACATCTCATTTTAATAAAAGTTATTTTGTTAGTTCATTTTATCCAAATGTCTTGCTCTTATAAAAAACGAAACACACAAAAAAATATCCATTTTTTTCCCTCTCTGCCACTTTATGTCTGTCCCATCCTTCATAAATTTATCCTAATTTTTTTCAACGATCCACAGTCCAAAATAAATATTTAATTTCATCCACAAGAACCCCCCCCCCCCCGTATTCAAATTCTTATCATATTTCAGTCTTAATTTTTTTGGTGTTTAAAGCTTTAGTTCTTGCTCAAAATAATTATAAATATCCGTCGTATACATCCATTCGCATTTTGCACATTCTGCATTCTTATACAAATTAACAATTTTTATTAACGTTAATTTTCCATCATTCTACTTCTTTTTTGCTAACCAAGTTATCTATTCTCTTGGTCCAAGTCATATAATTATGTACTAAACATGTATTCTATTTCTAATAATGAAAAAAATCTTCTATCTATTAACATTGAATATTATAAAAACTTTCTGCCCACCGTGCCTATTTTTCTCTTTCATATATTCAAATTAAACACCGTTTTTAGTAATATGTTTCCGTTAATAGATTTTAGTCTTCCAAACATTTTTAATTTTAGTTTCCCATAATAATCCAACGTATATGTATCGACTATCAAAATTATACCTAAAAATTTCATAAAGTAGATTCTGCCCTCTCGTGACAAAATTAGAAATTATTTTTAACAGATTGATATGAATAATAGTAATATTAATCAAATTGTTTTGGTATATTTATCATTTGAATACGAACTCTTCTAAAAAAAAATGGGAAGAGATAAAAAAAATATCACCTTCATCTGTAGTATTTTCCACTTTTTATAATAACTCTTTATAATTTTTTATCTTAATAAATTTATTGTAAAGTAACTTTTTAAAAGTTAGAAAATACTTTAATCTTGAATTTTCTAGCCCATTACAGTGACAGCGACAGCAAGAACCAAAAAGTATATAAACGTTATAAAAGAATTGATATAAGTAAATAATGATTATTATTAATAATAATGAAAGGCAGAATTAATCAGTATAAACTCACTACTTTGTTTTATACTATTAATTTTAATATCACCACACACTTAATATCAAAGACTAGACATTGAACTTATAAAAAATGTTTACATTCGTACACTTCTACAACCTTAACTCTATGTATGTTTTTATTTTTTAATACTGTTTGTTTATCAACAGATTTATTTATAGCTATTGAATACTGCATATATTTTTTCTCATTTTATCTTGAATTATTTAGAATATTTTCAAGTGAAATAAATTATTAATAAAATATTATTCTATAAAGATCAAAATATGTTATTTTTAACAGATCACAAAAAATATTACAGTATAAATATGATTGCGCTAACGACGCACGCACACAAAAAGCTGAATTTTTAAATTCTTTATATATTAAAATAATACAAAGTAATGCAAAATAAATATGTATACGTGCG
Source organism: Epiperipatus broadwayi (assembly GCA_028023455.1). Taxonomy (NCBI): domain Eukaryota; kingdom Metazoa; phylum Onychophora; class Udeonychophora; order Euonychophora; family Peripatidae; genus Epiperipatus; species Epiperipatus broadwayi. The sequence goes on along the minus strand of JAQFVV010007372.1, from coordinate 70,878 downwards.
GCTAAGCACTTTCAAGGGACGTAGCTGTAATTGCCAATTTTTATTTATGGATTTGAGACTTGGACACTTAAAAGAACAATATAGAGATTTTAGATGAGTCAAATAAAAATGTAATGATGTATGACAGAAGTAATATGAAGAGACTGAAAATAAAATACATGGATAAGAGAACAAACATTTATCCCTAACATCACTGAAAGAATTAAGAGCATGAAATAGAGCTGGGATATATATATATTGCTAGAAGACATAATAGTTGATGGACAATTAAAGTTTTTTCCCTCAGTGATGAAAGTTTATTCATAAAAAAAAAGTACAAATACATTTAAATAAGAGGTTTACAAATAATGGTAAAAATGAAATTCAGGAGCAACATGGTGAAAGGGGAAGGATACATATGAAAAGGGATATGGAAATGGTGTGTATTAACCATTAAAGACAAATGAATGCTACAATTAGGAATTATTTGTAAAGTCTAGAGTTTAAATATGAGTTTAGGAGTACAATATTGAGAAATCCAATTTGCGATGGATAAGTTGAGAATAGGAAACACTTGGAGATAACAACATTGAAAATAATAAATTTAAATAGGGTGAATCACTTGCAATTAAAACCATTAGGCCAAACTGTGGTTTACCTTGTAATAATACTTGGATAAAATCGTTTATAACAATAATGCTAAAACTGCTATGAATAGCATTTTTTTCTTTCTTGTGAATGAGAAAATCAATGTTGGCAACAGTCCCCACAGCACTCTCATCCTAGCCCTCCCCCTTAAAAGAACCAGGATTTAGGTTTCTGCTTCCTCCCCCAATAACCAGACTCTCTCATTCAATCAGCAAAGTTGATTGTGATGAAAATTTTAATTAAAAGGTACAATTATGAATTATTTGTAAAGTATAGAAATCAAATATGAATAGTGTTTTAGGAGTACAATATTGGGAAATCCAATTTGCAGTAGATAAATTGAGAAATAGGAAAACACTTGGAGATAACATAAAATATGAACAAAATCAATCTACTATTCAGTTCTTCCAAATGGCCTCAAATATCTTTACAAGAGAGCAATCCCGAATACTTCAGAAAAATTATGGCAAAACTATGGAGAACAAGGGAAAAAAAATCCAAGCTTTAAATGTCTGCTGAAAACCATTCTAATCCATCACGAAAATCACATGAACAGCGAAAGGCCAGCCCTATCAATAACAACACTGGAAGTAATAAAATTAAATAAGGTGAATCACTTACAATTAGAATCATGAGGCCAAACTGCAACTTATTTTGTGATAATACATTGATAAAATCATCCATGATGATAACATTAAAGAATCACCATAAATAACTTTATTTTTTCTATCTTGTGAATGAGAAAAACCAACATTGGTAACAATCACCACAACACCCTCATCCCAGCCCCCTCCCTCAAAAGAACTAGAATTTAAGCCCCTGGGGGTCATCCCAACAGCCGGACTCTCTCATTCATTCAATAAAATTAAGTGAAATGAAAATTTTTATTAAAAGGTAAAATCTCTGTAGAAATCTTTTGTAATTTCAGTGGCTGCCATATATTTACATAGCATTTTTATAAAAGATGAAATTATTCTTACTTGTGATTATATTGTTGATATAGCTTGTATATGAAAAGAGAGCCAAGAGACTCCCCTTTTTAATAGGGATAGTTTTAGAGAAATTTAATTCCCTAAATTAGGAAAAGGGAAACAAAACAGGGAGCCAGAAACAGTGTTAATTGGAGTCCTTGGCTCCCTCTGAAGGATAATTCAAGTTTTAAAGCAGATCCCAACAGATTGTAAAAGATCTAGAAAAAACCTGCATGTGAGGTGGATGGACAGAATAAGGACATTTATTGATCTGATATAAAGAAGAGAAATGGAATACCTTTATCCTGCAGTGAATTGATATTGATTGTATGATGATAAAAAATGATTACAGTAATTGACATTATTAATATGAGGCAGTCAAATATACTATAATAAAAATTCCAATTATTAAATACTCTTAGAAAAAATTTGCTTTAATAACTATTTTCTTTCTTATCTTTTTGTTGTTGTTGTTGTTGTTCACTGCTAATATTTATTAAAAAGCTCATTTAAAAGTGAAAAAAAAAAAGACTTTGCAAAATATATGTAAAAAAAAGTATTTCTGAAGAGTGCTGTAAAAAATATAACATAAAACTATAGTTCAAATGATTTGATAAACTATTAAAGTAACTAAATTTATTAATTTAATGTAAAATCAGCATAATAAAAAGTTATTTAAAAAAAAATTTGTTTGAAAACTATACCATAATGTTAAACCAATAAGATATCATATGACCAATATCACCGGTAGTTATTGATTTGTAAAGCTTACACTAGATGGCATAAAAGTTGTAAATATAAAATAATTTGCTAATTTATATTATAATTTGATATTTAGAACATTAAATAAATCATCGTTTTAAAAATCTAAAATCTGTAGATAAATTTATTTTCTAAATTTTCTTTTATTATTTGTCTAAATTATGCTTTAATGATCATTTTATTTTATTACTTTTTTTTTACGTTTAAACTTTAAGAATATACATCTTTACTCTGCTTAATGCTTAGCCTTTATATGAGGATTCACAATAGCGATCATCATTAATTTGTACCCACTATTGTGATTTACAATCGATTATTCACTATAATGATTGTAAAAAAATAAAATAAAACAAATTACCGGCCAGTTTGTAACACAGATGACATCATAAAATAATTTTTAAAGTCATCTCATCCCAAAGCAAAATAGTGACTTTCATGCTGAAATGGTATGACACATATTTTATTTATAAACGCAATGTTATAGTGCTGGATTCAATATTTTGATTACAAGATTAAAATATGATTAATAAATGCATAGTATTTTATTTAATTTTTATCCAGTGTTTTTACGAGACAATTAGTACTTCTTTAATAACATTTCCAAAGTAAAGATTTTCATTGTTAATGACTACAGAAGCAAAAAAAAAATAAAAAGGTTCATTCAGTACACAAATGTAAATCAACACAGTTCTGTAAAAATAGCAAATTCTTTCAGCATGAGATTAAAAATATACAGTACATATATTAGCTAAAAATATTTAGACAATTAATTTTGAATTAAAATTTTTCTGTCAAATCAAAACTGCTACCATCACTAATCTAAAATATTTTCACTAAAAAATTGAGAGAGCAAAGAAGGTAAAACAATTTCCGATGTATACAAGTAATAACAAAAATTACTAAATATAAATTAAAAATAACATATTGCTTCCTCGATTTTAAATCATCTCATATTTTTTTCAGATATCCATAGCAATGGAGATATTATCCTACATGTATATAATAAAAGCTAACTGCATGAAGTGTAACAAATTTGACTGATTAAATCACCTATGTAATGTATCATCATCAATTAAGACATGGGCTAATATAGTTAGTAACACAGGAGACGAGCATTTATTGTATGAAGAAGAAATTGATAAATTAAAAAATATGGACATATTAGATGAAGTTGAATTGTTACCAGGCCAAAATGATCTATTGCAGGTTGGAAATGTCACAGGTATTGATAGTCTTATAGATTCATTTGATGAGAATAACACAGACTCGCAAATGAAAACGAAGACAGGGTTATGATAACACAATCGGTAGAACTTATCAACCAACAAGTAAATGATAATGAAGATAGTATCAAAACAGAAGAACTTAGCAACAAGCAAATAAATGGTAATGAGGATAGTATCAAAACACTCAAAAGAAATACACATCAAAAGATTAATAAAGTTACAAAAGATAATAATGGTGATAATCAAATAATGTTGAATATTAATTTGGCAGAATTAAACAATGACTCCTATGATAAGAAAGATGATGAATTAAAAACTAAGGGAAAAGATGAGGATGTGGGGTGTAATATGCTAATAAAATGATTATTAAATTATCAAGATATGAAGAATTCACTAAATATAATATCTATGAATGTTAGAGGAATGAATGCAGGTGATAAAGTGATTAAAATTATAGACTACATTGCTTCCCAAAAATATGACATTATAATCTTATCAGAAACAAAGATTAGTAGCAACACACCAATTTGGATTACTGAAAGACTTGCAAAGGCAAATGTGTTTCTGTACAGAATGAATACAAAATCAGCACAGGGAGTTGCATTACTAATAAATATGAGATCAAATATAAGAAACATACAAATAATCATGTTACAAATAAATTTTATAGTGATTTCCTTTACCTTTTGTGATAGGCTTCATTATCTAATTGCAGTATACTCGATTAGTAAAGGTAAAGATATTCCTAAGCTAATTCATGGTATACAACATAAGTTAATGCAGAAGCCGGGCATTGTTGTGGTTGGAGATGACTTCAATTGCTCCTACCGGGATATTCCTAAAAGTCTGGAAAACAAACTAGAAGCTCTTGCAGTATATCCATTGGAAATGATTATGGTAAGGATGCCTACACATTTTTTAACAGCAGGTATATGTCACTAATAGATTTGTTCTTTGTGTCAAATGGTAAAGTGAAAGACTCATTCATTGAAACTTCTCTAGTAGGCTTTTCTGACCACCTAAGAATACTATTGGAGATAAAAAACTATGATGCAATAAAAAATAAGGCCTATGTCTTTTCTATTAAAAAAAACATTATGAGTCAGATAAACTTTACAGTTGATCAAATGTCTAACATTTTGATAGTATCAAACTACTATACAAGCCAATCAAAGCTACCTCCATGTATTGCATGGAATAAAATGAAAAAAATTATCTCAAGCCTATGCCGTAATAACACAAATAATATGTTAACACAAAACCAAATGAGAAATAGAATTATTGAAATCAATAAAATACTAATTACTATATCTGGCCTCAGAGAAAGTAATGATTTAGTGAAGAAGCTACAACTGGAATATAATGATATATATAAAAGAATGCAGGAAGAAACATATACACGAAGAATAAGAAAATTAATCCCAGATCTTAACAAAATAGTGAAGCCAACAATTAACTATGTGAAAATATACATCCCTCACACCAATGGTATCCCATTGACGATGACAGCCGAAGACTCTGTGATATCGGGTGATGAGGTAGATCAATATATTGTTGTGAGATTAAAAGAAATCATGGGCGAACGAAGGATTGAGAGTGAACAATTCTCCATTCAATTAAGGCAAACTATGAATGGTTACATCTCGCATCAGGAGGTCTTGCTTGAAATAAAGAGATTAAAGTTGCAAACAGTATTAGCAAATGACGAAATCCCAGCATCAGTGTATAAGCAAATTGGTTATCTTCTGATTGGCCCTTTATTAAAATTTTATAATCAAATGTGCTCAGAGATTTTTTATTGGCCATATATTAACAACAGAATAATCTTCAGCATTAAAAAAGAAAAGAATATGAAAATGCCCCACTTTGAAGAACTAAGAAATATAACAATTGAGGATATTGATGCTAAAATCATTGCTAGAATATTACAAAAAAAATTATTTAGAAATGTCAGTAACAAGATATCAATGGCGCATCATGCAGTAAAAGGCAAGAGAGCAGTAAATGCAGCTATTAAAATCCAAGAAGCTATTAAGCATGCCAGGACGCATAATCTAACACAGTATTTCGCATTGCAAATTGATTTTAAATCTGCCTTTGACCTCGTGAACTGGTCTTATCTATTGTAACGTTTTTCGTATTACTAGGCCCTTATACGCCTCGAATTTATATTTGAGCGTTAGTTGATCAAGCTGTATCAAAAGAAAAAAGAAAGTTGTATTTCAATTCTCAACACAGCTATTTTTCCTGATCAACTTCGGCCTAGAATTATTACCGAGTACAATCGTAAGCAGAACCAGTTTTTAATTTCTACTTGAGGGCGCCAGAGTCGTTAGACCCACTGAGACTGCGTCAAATATTGTAGCCCGTAAGGTAATAATTATACGATCTAAGTTAAATAACTAAAGGTAAAACTTAAATAGAATAGCATTAATTTTATACACGTACAATGAAAGTGAAGTTAATAATAAAGATTTATTCTAACTCGTCAAGCATTCAATATTTATGATTAAGACAAAATTACAACGTTGGAAAAGATTGTGCATATGAATTCAATAATTTGATTCAAATATTGGAGTATTAATTATTTAGTCTGATTTTCCGTAGTAACAGTTTGGTTCATTTCTCAGTTCGCAAATCTTCTGATCCAAGAAAAATTTATGGGATAACATTTCCATTCAATTCACTATTCATAAAGCTTTATGTAAAAAAAATTTATGTACATTTACTTACCGGTAAGTTAACATTAAGTAGGTCATCGATCTTCCCGACGTACAATTCAGTTAGTGAGTAGTCCACAGTAGTTGTTTTTCTTTTAGTTTTATTTCCGAATCTCCGATCTAATTTAGGTAGCCAGATGACGATCTAGGTGACTTTTTCCGAGAGAAAGTGTCGGCAAACGATATCGTTCTACTCACTCATGGCGAGCGATTTCAGTTTGTATCTAAGTGAACACATTTTATTAAAAGAATATGAAGCACTTCCAATTGCTCAGCACTATTGGAACAATAAGATAAAAAAGACCCCTTTTCAAATCTGTCGGCTCCTTTTATACTCCTAGATTCTTTTTAGAAGCTCTGCGCACGTTCTTTTTTTTTCTTTGTTCTACTTTATAAACTTCTACATTCTTCTCCTTTTCTTATTACAAAGTCTGTTTTTCCGCTAAGAATTTCTGCCATTTTTAATTACTATCAGAAAGTTGTTTCTGATAGCAATCTTTCGCCTTTTGAAATTTCCTTTCACTATTTGAATCAATGATTCAATATGCACTTTTCCAACATGGAATTTATTTTAGTTAACTTATTTCTAAAAAAAAAGAAAAATTAAACTTTCACTGTACGTTTTTTTTTTCTTTAAAACATTATGCTACAAAAAAAATAAAGATCGTGTTCGCTTTCTTTTTTTTTTTTATAATACCTAATATCAAAAAGTAATTTGTACTTTATATATAAATAAATGGTACAATACCACCGGGGCAGGGGAATGAGAATAAAATATGGGCTTGAACTAATTTTATTCTTAATAAGTCTTTATGGAGTACTTCTAACCCACGTCCTAGTCTTATATGGTTTCAGTGACCTAGCGTTATAGGTACCCCTTTCTCCTTCACCATTCTTTAAAGTGAAAGCATTTGGACCATCCTGTCGGCTGATTTGGTAAGGTCCCTCATACAAATTTTGGAACTTCTTAAAAATATGCTTCCCAGTTTGACTCACAGGGTTCGTTTTTACCCATACTGTATCCCCTGTTTTAAACTTATCAGTCAGGCCTCCTTTCCGCTGGGTTCGGAGCTTGGCACAGTGTTCCAATTTTTTTCTTGCTTCTTCATGATCTCTCCCTTTATCAATGTTTTCTGGACCAGCGGGTAACTTGGATTGGTACAACCTAGGTATTGCTTGTCCGAAGTGAAGTCTTACAGGTGCAAATCCGGTAGATTCATTATGAGACCAATTTATGAAATTTAACACCCTTGGGAGTTGTTTCACCCATCCTCTATGGTTGGATGCAGTATATACCCTGAAGAGGCGTCCTAACTCTCTCATCACCCGCTCACAAGGGTTTGATTGTGGATTTCGTATGGATGACAATATGTGTTTTACCTCCATCCTCTCTATCCACTGTTGCCAATCATAAGATGTGAACGGCGTACCGTGGTCCGACAAAATAGCTTTTGGTTTGCCTACCCTTTTAAAATATCGTACCTCAAGGGCTCGTATGGCATTCTTGGTATTGGCTTGGGTCACCGGATATGCTGACACCCATTTTGAAAAAAGGTCATATACTACTAGTAGATATTTCATTTTCCCAAAAGCCGGCAATGGTCCATAGAAATCAATAGCCACCAGGTCATTGGGTTCTTTAGGGATGATAGAATTCAATGGACCTTGATACGACTTGTTTGCTGGTTTTGTCTTCTGACACATTTCACATGAGCTTACTATCCTGGTGACCTGTGCTCTCATATTCGGCCAGTGGAACCATGTCCTCAATAAGGCTTCCACTTTATTTACACCATAGTGCCCATACAAATGATGTGTGTAGTCAATAAGTCCTTCCTGTAAACTTTCTGGTATGATCATTTTCCATTGATCCTTTTGAGGATCGGTGATATACCATAGGATCCCTTCTTTCAGGCGGTATCTCTCATCAGTGTTAGCATCTGCTGTCTCTCTCGCTTCATCTTTGTCTTCTAGTTGATCAATAATTTTCTTGTAGGTCGGGCTTTGCCGTTGTACCTTTCCTAAGTGTCTCAATCCTTCTTCTACTACAGCGTCTGTTTCTACTTCTACACTTGCCAAACAGATATCTTCCATCTGCAAATGGTCCTGGGTATCAGGAACAATATTCCGGCTCAATGTGTCGGCTACCACATTTTCAGTGCCCTTACAATACTGGATGGAATAATTGAACTCCTGGAGAAAAAGGCTCCATCGGATTAGCCTACTATTTGTTAAATAACTGTGATTTAAGAACTCTAGGCTCTTATGATCTGTCCTAACAATCGTTTCCGATCCTATCAAGAATTGGCGGAACTTCTGAAATGCCCACACCACAGCCAAGGCCTCTTTCTCTGTTACACAGTAATTAATCTCTGCACCTCTCAGTGGTCTGCTGACAAAATAAATTACACCCCAGGTACCATCCTCTTGAGCTTGCATAAGAGCAGCACCTAACCCATACCCACTACTATCTACCTGAACAATAAACGGTTTCCTTAAGTCAGGGTAAACCAGCATCACTTGACTAAGGAATTTCTCTTTAATAACCCTAAAATTGGTCTCATGCTCTTCCGTCCATTTCCATGACGTTCCCTTACGTAATAATTGCAGCAGAGGCTCCATGTCTGAAGCAAAGTTTTTGTAAAATTTATTGTAGAAATTACACATCCCCAAAAACGATCTCACCTGTTTTGGTGTTCGAGGGGCTGGGAAATCTCGTATTGCCTGGATTTTGTCCGGGTGGGGTCTAATCCCATTGGCATTAATTAAGTGCCCTAAGAAATTCACTTCTTCCGCTGCTAAACAGCTTTTTTGCAGATTAATGCGAATATCCTTCATATTGCACTCTTGTAGAAACAACTTGAGGTGTTGTAAGTGTTCCTGGGCGTTATTGGATGCAATAATCACATCATCCATGTAAACAGTGATTAACTTTTTTATTTCCGGGCACAGCACACGATCGAGACATTTTAGCAGGCCTGCTCCACTATTCTTGAGACCAAAAGGCATTCTGTTAAATTGGTACGATATACCATTATATCGAAATGCTGTGTACTTCCGGTCAGCAGGGTGTAACCTGATCTGCCAATAGCTGGCAGTCAGATCTAACGTGGAAAATATCTTTTTCCCCCGGAATTTATTTACCAACTCATTTATTGGAGGTGGAACATTTTGATCTGGCCATGTAATCTTGTTCAATTGCCTGGCATCCAAACACAGTCGTATGGTTCCATCTTTTTTTTTTTACAACCACCAATGGGTTATTATATGCTGACGAACCCTTAGTGATAATATCCCACTCCTCCATTTTAGCTAATTCTCTCTCTACCTCAGCTCTATAGTGGTGTGGCACTGGGTATGATCTTGCCTGGTATGGTGTACTGTCAGCGATCTTGATCCTGTGCTCATACCCTTTAATAACCCCGGGTTTATCTGAAAAATTCGATTTATATTCATTTAAGACTTCTTTTAGGTCCTCTTTCCATCCTTCCTTCACTCCCTTTATTACTTCATCAATCCGTGCCTCTATTGAAGGCTGTTCTGTCTCAACCTCCATATTACATACGTTTTGATGGTTCATTCTCATCCAGCGACCCAAACTCCACTTCTTCCCCATCACAGATAATCTTTTCATCTTTATAATTGATCACACACCCAGTTTTGTGCATAAAATCTGACCCCAATATGGCTTCATGTACCAACCCTTTTAGAATTAATAGCGTGTGGGGCATAATTTTATCCCCTATCTTAATTTGCACCCAAACCTGTTTTGATCCCAATTGTGCCTTTTTGTTATTTGCTAATGTTATTAGCGTGCTTTTCACTGGTAGAGTTGGTATCTCTATGGGTTGGCTCCGCATGCGCTCATACGTTGTTTCTGACATTACCGATATCTGGCTGCCAGAATCCCACAATGTCTCTACTTTGACATCGTTTATTTGCAAAACAACCTTTGGGCATTCTTGAGATGTGTACTTAATCGATTCGCCATCCCATTCACAAATAAGATTATCTATCCTCTTTTCTTCTGTTGTTCTACTGATCACTTTATTTCTTTTCCTTTTTTTTTTACTGGTTCTTTTATTTCTTCTTTTAATCCTCTGACCATCTCTGTCATTTCTTTTTTTATTTCTTCTTTGAATTCTGTCATGCATTCGTATAATAGTTTTTTTATTAAGGGTTCCGAGCCCTCTTTTAATTCTTCCGCGCCTTCTGCCATATTTTGTGTATTTTTATTACTTCTCAATTTCATATATGGCCGTGTTGCTTATTTTTGCTACAGTAAACAAAATCTTAACGCTATCAATTTTTACGATATAAATATAATATTTTATTTTGCTTTGCTAATAAATTCGTTCACCGACACCCCTCTCTTTTATCACCCTATAATCTCCCGTCCCCCTCTACCTTTACCGTCATTTCTTACCTTTGATCGGTTTTATTTATTATTTAATAATTTATAAGCTATTATTTTCTTTCAATATAGTCCTTATTTAAAATCCTACTCTAAAAAAAAACTTTTGTAATCGTACGCAATAACTTTTTAGACTTGCGCACTATTTGTGGTCATATTTATTTTCCGGCTACGGACATTAAATTCTCAATTTTATGCCGTTTTTAAATTTTCTCAGGTCGTGGTTTTTTTTTTTCTTTTCGTAAGCCTCGAGTTGGGTCGCCATTGTAACGTTTTTCGTATTACTAGGCCCTTATACGCCTCAAATTTATATTTGAGCGTGAGTTGATCAAGCTGTATCAAAAGAAAAAAGAAAGTTGTATTTCAATTCTCAACACAGCTATTTTTCCTGATCAACTTCGGCCTAGAATTATTACCGAGTACAATCGTAAGCAGAACCAGTTTTTAATTTCTACTTGAGGGCGCCAGAGTCGTTAGACCCACTGAGACTGCGTCAAATATTGTAGCCCGTAAGGTAATAATTATACGATCTAAGTTAAATAACTAAAGGTAAAACTTAAATAGAATAGCATTAATTTTATACACGTACAATGAAAGTGAAGTTAATAATAAAGATTTATTCTAACTCGTCAAGCATTCAATATTTATGATTAAGACAAAATTACAACGTTGGAAAAGATTGTGCATATGAATTCAATAATTTGATTCAAATATTGGAGTATTAATTATTTAGTCTGATTTTCCGTAGTAACAGTTTGGTTCATTTCTCAGTTCGCAAATCTTCTGATCCAAGAAAAATTTATGGGATAACATTTCCATTCAATTCACTATTCATAAAGCTTTATGTAAAAAAAATTTATGTACATTTACTTACCGGTAAGTTAACATTAAGTAGGTCATCGATCTTCCCGACGTACAATTCAGTTAGTGAGTAGTCCACAGTAGTTGTTTTTCTTTTAGTTTTATTTCCGAATCTCCGATCTAATTTAGGTAGCCAGATGACGATCTAGGTGACTTTTTCCGAGAGAAAGTGTCGGCAAACGATATCGTTCTACTCACTCATGGCGAGCGATTTCAGTTTGTATCTAAGTGAACACATTTTATTAAAAGAATATGAAGCACTTCCAATTGCTCAGCACTATTGGAACAATAAGATAAAAAAGACCCCTTTTCAAATCTGTCGGCTCCTTTTATACTCCTAGATTCTTTTTAGAAGCTCTGCGCACGTTCTTTTTTTTTTCTTTGTTCTACTTTATAAACTTCTACATTCTTCTCCTTTTCTTATTACAAAGTCTGTTTTTCCGCTAAGAATTTCTGCCATTTTTAATTACTATCAGAAAGTTGTTTCTGATAGCAATCTTTCGCCTTTTGAAATTTCCTTTCACTATTTGAATCAATGATTCAATATGCACTTTTCCAACATGGAATTTATTTTAGTTAACTTATTTCTAAAAAAAAAGAAAAATTAAACTTTCACTGTACGTTTTTTTTTTCTTTAAAACATTATGCTACAAAAAAAATAAAGATCGTGTTCGCTTTCTTTTTTTTTTTTTTATAATACCTAATATCAAAAAGTAATTTGTACTTTATATATAAATAAATGGTACACTATTTAATACCCTAAAGGAGCTTATAGTGGATGATCCATTCTTATTGAATTCAATAAAAAATTACATTATGAATAATAGAATTTCTTATAAAAATTTCATGAGAAGATCAGAGTTTTTTGCCCCAGATAGAGGAATTCCGCAAGGATCACCTTTGGCAGCACTGTTGTTTGCAATTTATGTAGATCCCATGATAAAAGAAATAGAGACACTAATAAATGGAATTTACCTGCCCCAATTGGGAGTTTCAGTAAAAGTCACGGCATTTATAGATGATATTGTAATAATTTTTGAAAACTGTTATAATATTGATGTTGTAATGAATATAATCAGAAAATTTCAGCAGGCAACTGGAGCATTAATTCAAGTAAATAAATCAGCAGCTTGGCAACTGGCAACAGGCAAAAGAATTCCCAATGAGTTTGTAGCCCTACCTAAGTCCTTCCTTGACCTTCCATTATATTTACCAAAAACTAAGATGAATGGACTATTAAACAAATTAGTCACAAGGAAAATTGAGGAAAGAATTAATGGTTTTATGCCTTTTAAACTCTATGAAATAACTAAAACCAAAATATTTAATGCAATTGCAATGGGAGTGCTAGGATATTATGGCCCATGGTTAAAATTATATAATAAATCAAACCTAAAGATTATACAGATGGCAAAAAAATTCATATAGGGAAAGAAAACTTATCTCCTCTCTACCTCGCTTTTACAGCTTCCAATAAATAAGGGTGGTCTCAATTTAATTGACCCAAAAGCTTATGTTCAATTTGTTACTGCTAAAGCTTATATGAATGTAGCCAAGGATCAGTCATTTAATCTCCCAAATGGTGACATATTTATTATTAATGGATTGGGAGCTGAAAAAAGATCGTATCTTACTGACATGTTGATGGCATATAAAGATTTGCAAGATGAACTTAATGTAACCACCCTAGATGGTATTAGATATAAAGATTTAAAAAAAGCAAATTACCAAAATGAAAATAATTGGTTGAGTTGTTCAATGAAAAATGTATTAAAAAAATTTCACTCAATATATATACCTCAGACATCAATGAGATTTATTTTTAAGTTAATCAATGGGATTCTACCTACAACTACCTATATTAATAAAAGACTGGGATTGAGTTTGAATGAAACCTGCATTATGTGTAAGAGGCACAATGAAACTTTTATGCACTTATTTGAAGAATGCTACGCCTTTAGAGAAATTAGAATGAAGGTCTTTCACAGGCCTATAATAAATCTCAAATATCTTATGAAAAAATATGTTATAAACTTTAACCCGCACAATGCGAATGTAATGATCCATACATTGAAATCATTGTGGGCAATAAGATGTTCACTTTTATTTGATAATAAGAAATTCAATTGGTTAAAAAAAATGGATAGAGATTGGGAGAACTACTTCAACTTATGCCTAAAATATTGGCCCCAAAAAACCTTCCAACATGTATGGGGAGGAATTGCTCTCTCCAGATGTGAAATCTGGGAGTAAAACATAAAATAAAGAAGGGTAATGTTGTTAAAGAAAAAGGGTCTAAATCGTAAACAATGAACAGGTAACAGGAGAATTAAGTGAACGTGTTGCAATGTGTATAATGGACAAGTGAAGGATAATACTGTTCTTTTTTTTTTTTTTGTCTGTACTAAAAATTGATCTTGTAATTATGTAAATATGTTGTGATTTAATAAAGTGTGTTACTTAAAATAAAAAAAAAAAAGTAATAAAAGCAATAATGACAAAAATATATAAATTTCATTTGGCATAAAATTAAAAATAATTTTTGGTCATATGTACTGTCAATATTAAATTTTAAATTGCATACAGTATAAATATTATCTAAAATTTCAGATAACCAATTTTGGATTAAAATCTTTACAAATTCTAATTTCAATTAAATTGAAACTGCTATCCATTGTATTTGAATTGCATTTTGGGGGGAAAATGTGAAGTTGATTTTATGTAATTCATAATAAATTGTGGGTAATGAAAATGCATTACAAATAAAGTGAATAAGATTAATGCTTTTAATTTTTACTTAAATAGCCCTTAGTACATGGACCTTGTATGCTTAATTTTATTACAAGAGAGACCTCTATAAATCTTAATGCAAGATTCAATTTTATAAAGATAAGAGCAGCCACTCTTATCTTCAACCTATTTTTCTAATTATATAGGCAAATCTAACAAGGTGCATGTACTAAGGTTATAGTCTTATATACATATTATGTGCTGACATTGCACTTAACAGAAATTAATATTTCAATAGCTCGTAACTCTGTCATCAAAATATATTGCACTATTTGAAAATTGCTTAAGTCATTGCAAAAACTTGGCTACTGCACTTGGTAAAATAGTGACATGTCATGCCCCCCAAAAATGGCTACAGCTATTGTATTTGTTTATTTAGATCAGCATATCACACATTGTAACAATATGCAAATCCAGAATACATTAAATGTTTTCCCCCATTTTTCAATATGCTGAATTTTTTTTTTAAAGTTGACTGTGATTAATTTTTTGTAATGTGTCATATGTTTATTTGGTTTTTCTTACACTAATGATAAATAACATGTGTTTATGGTCCAATTAAATAATTTGTCATTAAACATTGCTTTTTTTTTTACATTTAATAATTTCACGTAAGTAATATAGTATAATACTGCAGTACTAATTGTTAAAAAATGAAACTTCACTAAGGATTTTTTTTTTTTAGCATAATGAAAACCTGTTGTGTGGAAGACCACAAAAAAATTATAAGATGCTAATTTAGTTTCACTTTCTCTTATTTTTCTGTACTTCTTGGACAGTGAAAACACATATTTTTCCCCAGTGACATTAAAATTTTTTTAAAGATTCTGTTTAAAGCCGTTTTAGCAACTAATATGACCACACAAAAAAATCAAGAAAATTTTTGAGCTTGGAAACCAAACTGGATGACAATGATTGGTGAATGCATCACAAGAAGTAACAACTTTATGCTAAGTATTTTTTTTTCTTTCTACATAGATTTAAGTTGCAGCACCATACAGACATAAATACATATTTTAAGTAAATACCTTCACAATACACATAGCACAGTTTACACAAGTATATAACACACATTAAGCGTTTTTTAAATTTTTATATATGCTCAATAAATTATTATTTTAACATAATATATCCAACTTGTAGTGTAATTTGTTAGTTAGAATAACCAGCCAATTATTCTGCATATGATATTCTTGCTTAATGATTAATTTTGGGGGACCAATTACCCTCGCTAAGTGGGATAAAGGTGTATTTTGAAAGTTTACAAATGATTATCTATACTTGTTTTCTTTAGTTTTGTTGGGAGTTGCTAAAGGTTTATTATAATAATAATAATAAACTTTTTAAAACATACAGACTGTAATGGAATACTACATAATACTATGTATAACCTACAACCAATGTAGCCAATTAATTTTTAATAAAGTTACCTTTGAAGAAGAAGAGAATAATGATGATGATAATAATAATAATAATAATAATAATAATAATAATAATAATAATAATAATAATAATAATAATAATAATAATAATAATAATAATAATAATAATAATAATAATAATAATAATAAATAGTTTTTACTTCACCTTTGATTAATAATTAATTGAGATTGTGCTTTACGCAAAAAAGTGAAGCTTGTCTAAATCTTATTACAAAGTTATATGGCTTAGCGCTTTCAGAGACCTTGAGTCTCCATAATCATAGCCTAGATTATGGAGACTCAAGGTCTCTGAAAGCGCTAAGCCATATAACTTTGTAATAAGATTTAGACAAGCTTCACTTTTTTGCGTAAAGCGCAATCTCAATTAATAATAATAATAATAATAATAATAATAATAATAATAATAATAATAATAATAATAATAATAATAATAATAATAATAATAATAATTTAGAAAATGATGATGCAGATAAAATAATCATTTCTCTACCAATGTAAATAAACTTTTCCAAAATTTTAATAATCATGATTTAATATTTGTTTATGTTAAGAGTACATAGTTCATATCTTTTCTATGCAAATTAAAGAATCCTTTGTAAAAGTAATTTTAAACTTAAAAAGAATTAATTTTAACCTAGAATAATAAACTTAAAAAGAATTTTAAAAAAAGGAGTATGTTGGAAGTATAGTACACTATTCAAAAATAACCAGTAGTATTTCAAGTTTTTCTTCTATTGTTTTGTAATTAATGCAAGACATTAAACAATATATAAATTCCTTAATGACGGAACCTAGCCTATAAGGTATATCCTGGCTTAAATTTTTTACATATTTATTTTTATGACAATATATATATATGTATGTTAAATTTTCTACCCCAAAATAGGTCATATTAACTAGTAAACAAATTTCTAATATAAGTAAAACAAAGATAACACTTATTCTATGCATTTTATACAAAGCAAACTTTATTATATCACTTTATCAAAATGGGCAATAGTTTCAGCTGCCCAAAGGCCTTCCTTAGAGCTCCTCTTAAATATATGTAATTGATCATATCATTAGTAATAGTTTGCCACCATATTAATGTAATTTATTGAAGCATATCAATATGACAACTTCATAAATTTTAATAGGATTTTTATTTTTATATTATTTCTACTTGATATCAATTGAGAAAGTTGATATTCTTGAAATTCATAAATACATTTTGTCTAATGTCACATCCCAACATGACATTTCATTTTCATTTTGTTTATATAATTTAAATGATGCAACAATTATATGCTATTTTCTCATACAATATTCATTATATTGTCATAATTCATCTTTTTCTTTCTACATTGATGTAATTATTATATTTCCTATCTCTCTATTTTTCTAAGATAGACTTTCTTTATTTAAATATTTATTTTATTGTCAGATATTATTGATAATACAATTTATTTTCCTTATTTCTTTAAAAATATATTTTTCTTTACCATTTTTTTAACCATTTCATTATTTTCAACATGCCCCAAATTATTTTGGGGGAATCTCCAAATATTCATTTCAATTAGAGGCAATCTCTTCCTCCACTCTACCTAAACATTAAGCACTAAACATTAGTTTTAGTTGGACATGTTCATATATTTTCACAGATAATTTTTTAACTATTCAACTTTCTTTATAAAATAAAGCACACCATAAATCTAATGATATCTTCACCAAAACCACTTTATACCATTGGAAACAAAACTGTTAAAAATTGTTCTCTAGGATTTAAATCCACCACTTCCATTTGGTGGCATTACTTGATATTTGCAACATTGCAAAAATAGTGCTAAATCACCACTGTCTAATAACAATTAAAGTAAGTTGGATTTATGTGCTATTTAGGATTAAATATATTCTCACCTCAAAATTTTCCACATTTATCACTTGTACATTGTCTATGTTTTTATTACATTTTTTCCATTCAATTATTATACTTATTCTAATACTAGCTTTTATTTTATTCTTTCAACAGAGTGTATATATTTTCAATTGCTTATTATATTATTTTATAAAATATGTTATCAATTGCATTATCATAGCTATTATTCATACATTCATTATTTTGTAATAAAATAATTATTTTTTAAAATATTAATTATCATATTTCCCTATTTTAATGTGCATATCATTGGACAGCTTAGTGGAGTGGTAAAGTGATGGACTTAAAATCCAAAGTTTTCTGGATCAAAGCTCATGGTTGGCAATTATCACAAACTCCTGAGTAATAGATAACTTAATTGTACCCATGTCCTTAACTTGTCCAACCACATTCAATACATCTAGTTTTACCAATGATAGCAGACTTTCTTAATGAACTAATATTTAATCCCACTATTTTTAATAAAGTTAGCGCATTTTCTTTCTAAATGTTATGACCATGTCTGGTTTAATTACATTTAATCCATCTGTACTTTGATTGGTTAATTTCTCTACAGTTCTCTAGCATTCATTCTCTGCCAATTCCTGTGGTCAAAGATCATATAATTTCCAGAGTAACAAACCATTGATTATACATTCACTTTGCTCTTCTTTTTAATCAGTTTGAAAGACTAAATAAATTAGGGAATGATAATTTAAAAGAATTGCATCTTTTATTTAAATACTGTTATTTATTTAAGGAAGAGAACAAATAGTTTGGGATTACTTAATTTTTTAAAACATTTTTTTAAAAAAAATTATGATTGCACTTCAATTCACTTGAATCAATAAACCTGTAATATTCAGTATCTTACTTCATCAATTATGTAATAACTGAAACACAGGTTTATTATATACCTGTGTCTATATATGTAATATATAGGGTATATGCGGACAGACTTTCACACGACCCACAGCTCACCACTCTATCTCATAACACTGATACACTTGAACACATATGTTGAAAAGATAAATAATCACCAATATACATATTTCATGCTAAACCAGCAATCAACAATTTGGTAAATGGGTTAAATATTAGATCCAGTATAGTGATTGTAAACACTGCTCATGATTCGAGCTAATAGTATAATATTGTAGGTATGTGTTTTAAGTTCTATGTTCAGAAATGGGTTCGGGAAATAGAGACACTGATTACTACGCCCTGGTAGGAACATTCGCGCCAACACGTTAACATGATTAATTTGGTCAACTTAAAACTTAGATTTCAATGAACATTTTATAAACATAATAAAAAAGCATTGTTATTAGGTATTATTTATTCGTGATTATATTATACGACAATCTGTTGCTGCTTAAGCTAAACGGCTCAGCAAAACTTTTATCTGTGAATTTCAAACATTTACCAATTACTTGAAAAATTTATATTATAAATTTTATGTGCTACTTTGCTTTAACGTTAAAATTTTTTGCAATTTTTACTGTCAAATTTACCTGTCAATATAAAGTATATGAAATGTTTTGATGGCATATCACATACTTTATTTGTTTACTTTAATCATTCACAGTAATGTTTTAATAAAATGAACAGATGCTTACTAGCTTATTTTGCTTAAAGGTATTCTATAACAAATCTTTTTAAATAATTGAGTCATCAAATATTAAGAATGAACACGCATTAGAAATCTGTCAACAAATCCATAGTAACAACATTAGCAGCTAAATTATACCTTAATTATAAACTAAATAGTGCGATTCCAATTTTGTCAGATATTTTCTATAACGATTTATAAGCACACACACTCGCATAACATATATAAAGAATGCTAAACGTAATATATAATAATTATATTAATGCTAGAAACGATGACACATTAATAATTCCAAATGTCGATTAATAATGGATTGAATACTTTTCATTTATTTTTAACATTAAGCCGAGATTAGCTAGATACCCATTTATTGACCAATATTGGATAACTTGTGCCATTTCTTTTCATTTATTCTTTTAATATATTTATTTACTGAACAGTATTGCATAACTTGTAAGATTGTTTTCAAGTCAATTGCTTAAGAAAAATCTTAACTCTAAGCACATTTTTTCAATTACTGCTTTACTCAGGATTCGAAATCGGACAATGTGTATGGAAAGCTAACCACCACTTAAGATTATAGGGGGAATGACTTAACACAGCAATAATCATTGGAGAATTTGTAGCAAAAATATTGCAACAAACCAAACTTCTCTCAGATTATGAATAAATAACATTACTGCATCACACTACAAATCATCCAAATGTAAAATATATATAATAAACTAATCATCATCATCATCAATCATTATCAATACACTGCAGGATGAAGGTCTTTCCAAGTTCAATCCATCTCCTCCGATCTTTAGCTTCTCTTCTCCACATCACCCCTGCACACTTTCTTATTTCATCCATCCATCTCACAAGTGGTCTCTTTCTGGGTCTTTTACAATCTCTTGGAATCCAGTTTAAGATTTCAGTTGTGCACCTATTATCATCTCTTCTAGCAATATGTTCAGCCCAACTCCACTTCAGTCTTTTACTTTTTTCAATGAGGTCAGTAACACCTGTTTGTTCTCTTACCCATATATTGCGTTTTCGATCTCTTCTTATTACTCCCAACATGCTACTCAAAAATATATTGCAAGTTGGGAATAAAAAGTAAAAATAATAAATTTCAATAAATATTTAATAATAAAAGTAGCTGAAATATAACTACAAAACCACTCACACACATAATAAATTGAAATAGAAGCAAACTCATGAATTGTAGCAGATGAAAAAAATATACAAATAACCAATAAAACGTTATTGATAAAATAATATCTTTGTAAATAGTCTATTAGCCTAATTATTTCTAAAACTCTCATCTTATTATAAAAAATAAATTTATAAGACTTTCAATACACACATAAAAAGATAATTTTAAAATTTTAATTAATATTAAATTAAATTAAGCAGAGACATTTGAACTCATAATTTTGCAGTCTATTCATTCTCCACTTTATTTCAAGCAACTGATACACATGGCCACACATATGCGAAAAAGGTACATAATCCCAATATACGTATTTCATGCAAAACCAGCACTCGTCAGTAAGGCCAGATCATAATCTCTCACACATACATACAGTGAGTGATTGGTTTATATTAAGATAGCAATTCCTCAAATTATAATGAACAGGCCTCAATCTTTTCACCCTTTCAACTATTCAACTATCCACTTCATTGAAAAACCAATGATAGAATGCTCTTAACGCTTATCGGATTTAATATTGTGGTCATATCCAAGTAGACATTACATCAATGTTACCCCTCAAATTATCAGACCATTATGCATCCATATATATCTTAAGTAGTTGAAAGGGTGAGAAGATTGAGGCCTGTCCACTAAAGTTTGAGGAATTGTTATCTTAATATATACCAAGCACTGATTATATCTATGTGTGAGAGATTATGATCTGACCCAACCGATGTGTATTGGTTTTGTATGAAACACATATATTGGGAATCATGCATCTTTTTGCTTGCTGTGGTTATAGTTGAGATGGAGTGGAAGATTAATGGACTGAAAAATCCTGGGTTCAAATCTCTATTTGCATATATAAAATATTCAGTATAAGCAGATTACATACTGCCTTAGAATTTAAATAAAATTAGAAAAATAAGATTATTTAACATGATGTAAAATGGCTTCCCCTTAAATGAGGACAAAAGTTTTTATACATAATACATATGCCCAGAAGCTTTATTAGTCTAATGAAGCAACCCCATTCTTTGAAATATTACACAAAACAAACAAACAAAAAATCCATCTATTTTTACTGAATCATTTTCTAGCATTGATGTAATTCTTTTTCTTCTCTGATCTCATTTCAATAAAAGCTATTTTATATAATTTTGATAAAGTGTCCTTACATTCCCCATTCCTATGTTAAACTCCTAAATAAAGACTAGAAAATTTCTACCTCTATCACTTTGGCATCTTATGTTTTTTTCCATTTTCCATACAATTTTTTTTCAACATTTTGCTATCCGAAAATGATGATGATGATGATGATCATAATAATAATAATAATAATAATAATAATAATAATAGTCTTTCTTTCCAAGAAGTGATATGTGGCTCTCCAAGTGGTATATAAGATACATAGTTCTAATTGATTCAATTAACGAATCTGAGTTTTTTAAATTTTTATTTAGCTGGAATTATATTCAAATATCTTTAACTCTTGAGTCTATAAAAATGAATATCTAAAGGGTTGTGGCAAAGATAATATAATAAAATTATTTATAAATTTATAAAGTATATGAAAAGAATTTTGTGGTGCAATAATTTATTCAATAGTCAGGATTTTTCTTTCAGATCATCATATCATTACCAATTCATTGAACAATCTTATACTGGGTGGTACATAGTCTAATTATTCCTTTTTTTTATTATTAAAAACAAATAATTTCTTAAACAAGAAAAAAATGTGTTACAATTCTTAAATTAAATTTGCATGACTTTGAACTAAACTATCTTTTGCTTCAAAGAAGCTACTCTGGTTCTAGTCCCAAACAAGTTCTTTCCTTGTAATTTCAGGATATGTTTTGAAAAATTGTTTATAAAAAAGGACCCTATTCCACATGTCCTGAAGTAAATTTGAAGATGCGAGCATTTTGTCTCTGTCTTTAATTTTTTTTATTACTCCAATGTAGCCATTCGGGGCACTGAGGGTGTTTTGTTCAAAGATAATTTGGCATTTGATAATCCAGACTGCATAGGAAAGTAAGATGGCCAATCTGATTATGAAAATATCGCCACTATTGATGGCTGTCTTAATAAATAATAACGTTCTAATATCAATTGTGACTTTAGTTGATATCAATGCTTTAATGGTTCTAAAGTGGGGACATGTGTAAAGGAGATGTTGAATAGTTTCATCAGTCATTTTGCAAAATTGACATTGAGGATCAATGTTATTAAAACTTCTTTTCCACATTAGAAAATGGTTAGTGTCTAGTTAAAAAATAAAACAAGAATTGTATTAACTATTTACAATCTATATTTCCATTTTCTAAGATTTTATTCATCAATTCTAGGCATGCGCTCTAAGATATCATTCCTTGACATATGCTCTGGAATAAATATAAACCTAAAAGTAGCAGATGTTGACTTTTGTGAATTATTACTGCTTCCTAATTTGAGATATATAGGCATGATATAGGATAATCTTAATAATTGTGATAAATAATAAGATTGAAAGTGATATTTATATTTTCTCATATAATAGTACTTATTAGAGTAGATTATTAAAATTATCCAAGATGTCTGCCATATAGATTTTATCAATTCCAATGTCCCAAAAATATGTTTCAGTTTTTTTTTTTTTAAAGCTGTGCTTAATATTTAAGAAAAAATAAACACAAGCACATAAAAATAATTTTAGAAATAAAAATGCCTAGGATAAAAGGATACTATACTAAATAAAATAAAAGAAAGTATTTAAAATATTAATACAATAGTATTTTTTTTAAAAATTTATGATAGTTTGATGACCAATATTACATCTAATAAGGATAGTAACTTTAAACATTATATTTACACACGTGTGTGAGTGTATAGTAAATCTGAAAAGGTATAATCATAAAATGCTTAAATAGACTTATTCTTAGTGTTAAATAAAAGGGTTTATTATTAATCAAAAATGAGAACTTTTCATATAAATAAAATAAAAATCATTTACTTTAATATTTTAGTATTATAAATCATTTTATTTGTAAACTAAATAATTATATATTTTATTTTATTGATTATTAATGTAATATAATATTTTAATATTCAAAATAATATTTACTATCATTTTAAATAGTTTTGTCTCACTACAAATAAGCCTGGATATTCACAAAGAAAATTTTACAGTACATGATATCTGTGATAGTTTTTCTTCATTATTAATTTTTCCTTATGTGATGCGATTATTCAACTTGAATTAGTAGATCTGAAATATCCTGGTAAAACTGATTATGGGAAAAGCTATGTTCTGATAAGTAGAGGCTCCGGTTATAAAATACACCTGGGTCTAGTTTTATGCGAATTATTTTAATGTGATTTTGAAGTTATGCAATTCATGTTTCTTCTTAATATCTTTCATATTTCACTATATTTATTAGATATCAAGAAATTTAAATTATTAATAACTTATTTTCACTTGAAATTTTTTTTTTTTTTTCAAAAATATAATGTTATATTAGCAGCTAACATGAATATGGACTGAAGATGTATTTAGAATCTTAGCTTCTATGTAAATAACCTACTTATACTAATGAGTAAATAATCATAATAGATTTATATGTACGTATAAAAATATTGCAATAAATATTCAAAAATTTTAAACTTTTAAAATGTATTTTGTTAGATATTAACAGAAATAAATATTTTTTTTAGATTTTTAAAATAAATAATAATGAAGATTTTATTGATTTTATAAACTGAAAATAATCTTTCTAATGATAATGTATAATTTTTTTGTTTTGATTGCGATCTCATTTTTTTTAATATAGAAACAGAAAACCATTAACATAGCACAAGACTAAAAGTGGCGCTAGTTGTACATCACATCACTCACATCTGATTTCTTACTAGTTCACAAATGAACACATATTTCAATAGCGATAATGATTAAAATATGTGTGAAAAAATGTACAATTAATACTGTAGTTAATAAAAAAAGTTTGTCTTGTATTAATTTTTTTCAAATATTTGAAATTTTTTATACTTTATTTCCTTATTTTTTTAATGCGAATTTTAAAGTAATTTTTCCTTGTTGCTTTGCTTTTATGTGACTTCTGAAAATTACTGGAACATATCCCCCATTTTTCAAGGTAAGTTACATTTATTTTTGTGCTATTTCTTTTGTGCGCATTTTCTGAGAAACCGATCTACCACATAAAACGAGACCCAGGTGTAACTGGTCTTCAAGTCCATATAACATTTAATGTTTTTCTACTAATACAATCAATTTTCTGAATTAACATGTAATATTAAAAATGTTTCCTGACTCCAAAGAAGAAAAAGCCATAGTGTGTCACATCACATTAATTTACGATAATAGCGAGGAAAGTAGTTTACTATTTAAGGTTCAACTAGGATAATTAGCAACAAGGGAATATGCACATAAATGGAGAAATGTTGCTGATTTAGTCTGCAAGTTATGTAAGGAAGGAATGGAAAATATTAGGCATTTGCTAATTGAATGTAAATGTTTACAATCAGAAAGAGTACAAATAATAAAGTTGTGGAAGAATAAATATAAACAAAATGATTAAACAGAAAGTGGATTCTTGGATTTTATGCTGGGTTTGGAAAAAGATAAAGGGAATCTAGATATAAAGACCATAGAGTGAACAAAAATGATGTTGTGGAAATGGGATGGAGCAGGATAAAAAGGAATATGAAAAAAACTTAAGTGTGGTTTCTCTGGGTATAGTGGCAGAGATTCCTGACTTTGATAAAGGAAAAGGCATAGCACATCACATTGCATCAACTTAAACAAATCATGTTTTTCTTCCATTGTAAAATATACATAAAAAAGTCAAAATTATCCTAATTGTGAAAATTTGTCTGTATGATTGAATCTAGTGATGGATTGAGGAATGTGAACTTTAGCGGTTTTTGAATCCAAGATCAAATTATTACTTCTGCTGCTGGTATATCACATAATATCTCCAGTGACCAATCCTGATTATTTTTAAATAGTAAAATTTATCATAAATACTAACTATTTTCAAAATAACTTCATTGTGCATCAACAAAAAAAACAACTCATCAATGATCAAAAATTTATCATAAATACTAACTATTTTCAAAATAACTTACATTGTGCATCAACAAAAAGAACAACTCATCAATGATCAAGGCCACACTATAAAAAAAAAAACAATCTGTGAATCACAAATGCGTTCATAAATAAATCTGTATGGTAGGAAGTGGTAAATTGTCAGAGAATATGCAGTATAAAGTTCTTGGATCAATGTGATTCTAGAATTTATGGTGCTCAAACTGATTCCTTATATATTGGTCCAATTTTTTCAATATTATATGACATTATCCTTTACCTTTATCTCCAACAAATATACAAAACTGTCAATATGAATATTTCTGTAGTATATTTTTTACTATATAGCTCTCATGTAAGGTAGGGACTGATTTCAATACATTTTTAAATATTGTGGAGGGATGTTATCATAAACATATGGGAAAAACATGTGAAATGTGATATGATTCCCAAGATGCACATTTCCTGTTAAACCAGCACTCATTAGTAGACTCAGATCAGTATATATAGATCGAAAATTAATACAATTTAATTGATGTCAAACTTGCACACTTCACAACTTTGATACAAACCACTTAATGGAAGTATATTAATAATTTTTATTAGTCATTCTTCAGATTAGAGATTATCCAATAATAAATAATATTTCTGTAGTGTAATTTTCACAAAAGCTGTGTAGTAAAAATTACACTACAGGAATATTATTAATGAATAATCTCTAATCTAATGAATGATTAATAAAAATCATTAATATATATCCATTAAATGATTTGTGTCAAAATTGTGAAGGTAGGAAGTTTGAGACCTTTCAATTAAATTGCAGTAATTTGCTATCTATATATACTGAATAATGACAAAGATATGTGTAGGAGTTTGGGGTCTGGGTCAGTTGATGAGAGCTGATTCAGCATGAAATGTGCATCTTGGGGCTCATAGAGTTTTTTCACGTCGTTGTCATAACTTTATGATACATCCCTCTATAAAGTGTTAAAAGTGGATAGAAATTAGTTCCCATCTTATGCAAGAGTGATGTAGTGAAACTTACACTAATGAATGACTAATAAAAATAATTAATATATGTAGCTTTCTATTGTATTTTATTCTCAGCGATATTATGCAAATGAAAGAAATCAACAAAACATCTGTTGAGAGTGTCTTTGAAATAATCTTTAATCTGTCATTAGTTTATTTCACATGCTAATCCAGTAAACAAGGATTAAGATTAGTATATCACTTATAAATCAATTATTTTATATCACTTATAGTAATATGAGCAACATAAGATTAAGTCTTATATGCTGAAAATTATTAGCAATCGTTTTATCAAGAGGAAAACCTTAAAAAATAAATGAAAATACTGAATGACACTATTGACAGAGAACTTTTAAAAATATTTAACTCCTAAAAAAAATTGCTGAAGTAACTATTCGCAGATCATCAGATTTTCTTGGAGCAAATCTGTTACGGCACTTCTAATGTGTGAAGTTCTTAAAACTCGTGAGAAATTAAAAGACATGATTATTTATTTATTTCCAGATAGGTTTATAAATACAACAAAATTAATATAATTTATTAAATACTGTTTAAACAAATCATTTAATCAAAATTGATGCTTGCCTATCCCTTGCATATGCATTAAATGGATTTGTCCTGTACATGACGGGTCAGATTGACTTTAGGTCAACATGGGTGCGACAAGAATCTCGGCCTCAGGGCTGCCTTTGAGCGTTCCATCATCAGATTTTCAATTGGATGGAGAGTTGAAAAGTTGGAGTGTGGTGTGGATTGAAGCCTGTCCATTAAAGTATGAAGATTGGCTATCTTAATATATATCTGAGCACTTATTGCATATATGTGTGGAGATGATAATCTGGACCAACTAATGATTGATGGTTTAGCATGAAATACGTATATTGGTGATTATTTATCTGTTCGACATATATGTGATCAAGTACATCAGTGATATGAGATAGAGTGGTGTGAAAGTCTGTGCTCATATACCCTATATATTAATTAAAATGCTAAGTCAAAAAACAACAAATAGTTCACTAAAAAAATTCTTTAATCACAAACCACAATTTAAATTGCAGCGTTAAAATATTTTCCTTGTATAATAGATTGTTTTGTAATATAAATCATAATAGCTTGAATGTCATTAACTGCAATATTTAATAGTAAAAATTAAATAATACAATTTCATAGAAATTTCTGATTCCACAGAAAATTGGCTTGTCTACATATTTTCTTCATTACTTAAAGAAGTTAAGATTAAATATTAAAAATTTACATAAACAAAAAAAAGTTAAGAAAGCTAAATAAAACAATTTTATGGTTAATTGCTTAGGATGTCACGTGTTGTTTGAACATTTAAGTGGTAGTTTGAGTACAATAATTTTATTCAACTCCAAAAATTGACTTTTTTTTTTTACTTTATTGAGCTGAGAATTAATACTATGGTTAGAAGAGGATATTTGAATCCTAACTTTCAAGCTCCCTTTAGTCATCCACTCCATTTTATACAACCAACACTCATGACCACATACATGCGAAAAAGATAAATAACCTCCAATATATGTATTTATTGCTAAACCAGCACTCATCAGTTAATTCCAGAGCGTCATCTCCCACACACATATATAATAAGTATTCAGTTTATATTAGAATAGCAAATCTTCACTTTCATGGACAGGCAACCAAGCACTGATTATATATATATGTGGTAGATGATCTGGACTAACTGATGAGTGCTGGTTCAACATGAAATACATATATTGGACATCATTTATCTTCTTTGCATGTATGTGGTCATATCTGTCAGTTGCATAAGATGGAGTGGATGACTAAAGGGAGTTTGAAAGTCTGGAATCAAATTCCATTTAATTACATCTAGCTTAAAAGTATATATAATATACTTGTATTTAAATATTACTTAGCTGGATGTACTGATCTATCTCAGAGCTAAACCAAACAAAGAGTAATAGAAGTAATACGTGACTTCAAAATTATATTTAAAATTTTAATTCTTGCATGTTTTAATTTCATGCATGACATAAATATTAAACAAAACTGATAGTGATGCTATTAAAATTAATACTGATCATGCAAAATTAGGAAGACATACTGTACATTGTT
This sequence comes from Epiperipatus broadwayi, assembly GCA_028023455.1. NCBI lineage: Eukaryota > Metazoa > Onychophora > Udeonychophora > Euonychophora > Peripatidae > Epiperipatus > Epiperipatus broadwayi. The sequence goes on along the minus strand of JAQFVV010007372.1, from coordinate 42,164 downwards.
ACTTTAAAAAATTACTTTCGACATATATTAGCAAGTCAGCAATGTTTTTTTTTTCTTTATTTAATATCTAACATACAGGCTATATATATATACCTGTACAAACAATGTAATATATGGGGTATTTTGAGCTCAGACTTTCACACGACCCTCAACTCTCCACACTATCTCACATTAAATTAAAACAAGCAAAACTCTCCTCCATACAGTAGTGCCACTCAGTGCAAGCCAGAGTAATCAATGGATGCCAGCCACAAGCTAGTCTGAGGATATTGGATAAGTAGGCACTAGATAGGGATTTTACGCACAAGCCTTTTAGCATCCATTGATTACTCTGGCTTGCACTGAGTAGCAACTACTGTATGGAGAGTTTTGCCTGTTTTAACAACAGTTATGAGCAAGCATAAGAAATGGTGATCATGTGATGTTTAGTGATTCTATCTCATACTACTGATACACTTGACCACATATATGTTTAAAAGATAAATAATTACCAATATTGTGCTAAACCAGCATTTGTCAGTTGATCCAGATTATCATCTCTACACATATATACAACAAGTGCTCAGATTTATATTAAGTTAGCCAATTTCATACTTTAATGGATAGGCTTCAATCCACTCCACCCTCCAATTCTTCATCCATTCATCCTATTGAAAATTTGATGATGGACCCATCAAATCCCACACTGAAGCCAACATTCTCATCACACCTAGGTTGTCCATAAGTCCCTTTGACCCCTCATGTACAGGACATAATCCATTTAAGTACATATACAAGGGCTGGACAGACATTCAAGCTTATTTATGAAAGTTATAAATTTATCTTATAATGTATAATAACAAATATGCAATTGAATGTTTATTACTAGGAAGTTCAAGAACGGAAGTAGTAAAGGTGGAACTCATGATCTACAGCCTTTGAGCACCAGAGTCCACTATTTTTATCCCTGCACTAAATAAGATTACAGTTCAATTAAAGATCACAAGAGAGTTTTGAACTGAAAACAAAAACAGTATTATTCCTCAAAATATTCAAAAGAAGTAGCAAAGATCTAGAAGTGTGAAATGCAATAGAATCAGTTATAGTCGGAAAGCCAAAACATTTGACAGTAATGAAACTGATGGAATAACCTTCTACAAAACATATCTTTCGAGACTGTGATGTGTGTGAAAAGAGAATGAGGTATTCTCAGGATTAATTTAAAATAGCAAAAATTAAAAATATTACTCAATATTATGTGTTGCACATAATATTATTATTAATTTATAAACTGACAACTTTATAAATTTTATTACATCTCAAAAAGATATTAGTAGCCTAGAGCTATAAAAGGTTTTAAAATAATCACTGACATTGTTATATAAAAGATATAAAACATTTGGGTGTGTGTGTGTGTATTTTTATATATTAGTCTTATATAAAATCTTCAAGCGAAATCATTACGATTTTGCATTTGGGCTCCCAAAGAGTGATATAACTCTGAATGACTTTATTGTCATTTTTTTTTTTTTCATTTGTCGATTTCTCTCGAAAATATTTTAGCTTTAATATTCCTACAGCTCTATTTACAGGAAATTCTTTGAATACTTATAACCTTTAAATCAAGCAAACCAGGTTCCAAAAGAATTCACTGAAAGAAATTTAAAAACATTTAAATGATTATGGGTAATTTACATGCTTCCTCCATGAAGTACTGACCTTTGAAATGGCATTTAGGAAATATCATATAATAATTTATATACATTATATGCTAATAAGTCAGCATATTTTTGAAGTAATATATATTCAACCAGTGAATCATATGATCTGCACATCCTTTTAGTTATTTCTTACTCAGTAACTCTTCCAATTAATTATTCTCGATTCTAACTAGCAAAGTTTAAATGTTTACTAACTACATATAGTATTAATCCATCTGTCTATGCATAAAGAGAAATATACACGTAAAAAAATTAGAAAAATGTATAGTTATATACTGTATATCAAATTGTTTTATTACACTTGAAAATAATATGCAAAATAGCGAGATTAAGAATAATATATTTGTAATTCATATGTGTTAAGTAGATATTGAAGTTAAATTTAAAAGAATCAAAGTTATATATTCTCTAAGTTTGTGTGTCTGGTTAATTACATAGTTTGCTATATTTTATTTTTAATAAATTTAAAATGTGTACGAGTCTGTGCATATTTATAAATGTTTATTTTACACAGATAATAATTATTTAATAACTGAAACACGCAGGCTTATTATATATCTGTGTCTATATATGTAATATATAGGGTATATGAGCACAGACTTTCACACGAGCCACCGCTCTCCACACTATCTCATAACACTGATACCCTTGAACACATATATGTTGAAAAGATAAATAATCACCAATTTACGTATTTCATGCTAAACCAGCAATCATCAGTTGGTCCAGATTACCATCTCTACACATATATGCCATAAGTGCTCAGATATATATCAAGATAGCCAATTCTCATACTTTAATGGGCAGGCTTCAATCTACTCCACACTCCAACTCTTCAATCGTCCATCCAATTGAAAATCTGATGATGGAATGCTCAAAGCCCATCCTTAGGTTAAGATTCTTATCACACCCATGTTGACCTAAAGTCAATCTGACCCTTCATGTATAGGACATAATTCATTTAATACATATACAAGGGATGGGCAGACATCTTTACTATGTAATAACTGAAACACACAGGCTTATTATATACCTGTGTCTATATATGTAATATATAGAGTATATGAGCACAGACTTTCACACGACCCACCACCCCACACTATCTCATAACACTGATACACTTGAACACATATATGTTGAAAAGATAAAGTAACAAAAAAAGAGTAAAGATTAAGAGAAAAGGCAAAACGAAACATAACTTGAGATGAGATTAGGCAAAAGTAAAAGTTGAAAGAAATAATAAGCAAGTAAAAAAGTTTTGAAAATGGAAATTAGCTCTACAGTAGAAAGCAAACAAAAATAAAGATTAGTGTTAATTGTCCGATCTATTTACATATTAGTCTTTTATGATAAAATTTAATTAGCATTAAATTATTTTATACAAATAGTGAATGATTTTTTATTACATTTTTTCGTATTCGTAAATTCAGCAATACTTTAGTTGTAAGTATGGTTGGTTATAAAATAAAAAGTGGTTACATTGATTCAGTCTTTAAAAAGTAAATAAAAAAAAAAACCAACACAATTTTTCTTGGTTTATATGCGAACAGTCTCGTAAATATTTTGACTCTCAGACCGTTCTAGACCCCACTCATTTTAAAAACTGACAATATAAAAATAATTACTGTTAGAAATAAAATAAAAGCAATAGAGAATATAGTTGTTTATAAAATTACTTTCAATTTGAAAAATTGTTAATTAGTCAATAAAACATCAAGTAATTAAAAATAAATACTTTCCTATATATATGTGTGTGCCTGTACATATATATATAAATATAATTAACTACTATATAAAGTCTTTCAATCCACAGAAGTACTTTGGTTAATTTCTTAAACCTCTTCAAATGCTATTAAAATACACAAATGTCATCAACTCAAATCCCATGAATCCTGATTTTTAATGTTAGCAGCTTCTATTATATTTTTGAATTTAATGGTAGTTGAGTAGATTAAGGAATTAACCTAAAATACTTCCGCAAATTGAAAGACTGTATATAATAATAAATTATTGTTATATTTATTATTTTTACTGTTATTACAATAGTTTTTAATTAACGGACATTTTATTTGTATATATATGTTATGGCACAGTGTGAAAAAGCAAGGATTGTATAGAATGCCTAGGCATTCTATATAGTGTAGAGTTTTTAGACCAAGTATAAAATTTCATTATTTTTATTTTTTATATATTTTTCCTAGACATTGTATAGAATACCTAAGCATTAAAAAGAATGACAGTTTTTCGGCAAAGTATGAAAATTTTTTTTATTAAAAATATACATGCTAAAACGTTAGAAATTTATATCTAATCTTTTTCATATTTAATCTTTAAAAAAATAAAACAAAAGACACCGTAAAATATATATATATATATTATAAAATAATAAACAATTTTACTGGAAAAATCAACATTGAGAAAGGTGTAAGACAAGGTGACTCCATATCTCCAAAACTTTTTACAGCAGTGCTGCAAGAAGTATTTTGTGGATTAAAATGGGAAACTAAAAGAATGAAAGTAAATGGAGAGTATTTAAGTCATTTAGATTTTGCAGATGATGTAGTTGTTTTTGCAAATAATGCTTCAGAGCTGCAGGAAATGTTGCAGGAGTTAGCAGATGAAAGTAGAAAAGTAGGACTAAAGATAAATGTTAAAAAGACTAAAGTAATGTTTAATCGATTTGCTCAAAGTATGAAAATAAAGATTGATTATGAAGAATTAGAAGAAGTTAACAGTTACAAATACCTTGGTCAGATTATTAATACAGATGGAAACATAATGGAGGAAATTAATCATAGAATTAAACTTGGTTGGAGTGCTTTTGGTAGAAATAACTTGATACTAAAAGGAAATATGCCTATGTGTTTGAAAAGAATGGTTTTTAACAAATGTGTTTTACCAGTTCTTACTTATGGATCTGAGACTTGGACACTTAACAGAAGAGCAATACAGAGACTTCATACCACTCAAAGGAGTATGGAGAGATGTATGTTGGGAATAACAAGAAGAGATAGAAAACACAATGTATGGGTAAGACAACAAACAGGTGTTACTGACCTTATTGAAAAAATTAAAAGATTGAAATGGAGTTGAGCTGGACATATTGCTAGAAGAAATGATAATAGGTGGACAATTGAAATTTTAAACTGGATTCCAAGAGATTATAAAAGACCCAGAAAGAGATCACATGTGAGATGGATGGATGAAATAAGAAAATGTGCAGGGGTGTTGTGGAAAAGAGAAGCTAAAGATCGGAGAAGATGGATTAAACTTGGAGAGACCTTCATCCTGCAGTGGATTGATAATGGTTGATGATTATGATGATGAATAAACAATTTACCAATATGTTGAGTTTCTGATATTATAATGGAGTTTCACTTTCTTAATTTTCAAGTATGTATAATTATTTTGTCTTACTGAAACGCCCCCTGATGAAAAAATATAATACTAACAAGTTAGCAAATGATGATGATAGTGAAATGCTGAATTTTATATATATACCAAATAAGCCATGAAAGGAATAATGGCATTTTTATATCATTATTTTTGAAATAAAGGACCAAGATTTTAAAATCTTATAAATCTTCAAGAATGTAAAGAATTTATTGGTAATTACCTTTCTATTCTTTATTAACTAACTATAAAATGTACACATAAGATTTACTAACACAATTTCAGTCCTTAATTTTATTAATGAAAATATTTTATACTTTGCCTTCCAAAAATGCTATGAAGATGTGTTTTTAATAATAATGAAACCATCTTTTAAAATAGTTTAAATGAGTTATCTTTTTAATTAAATAAATACTTGAATGGCTTTATTCCATAGAAATTCACAAAAGTTTCATGCACTGGAAAAGACAGCTTGGGGTATAATCCATGAACCTAAAGTCACTCTATCCCTGAGCCAAACTATGCATAGCATTTTTTAAAATTATAAATTGTAAAATATATATTCAGTCTAAATAAGAGTCATAGATCACATGACCCAATTCTCTTAAACTTGTAAGATATAAACAACGAGGATTGCCAATTCCTCAACAAGTTTTGTGATAAATGCTTAGCCAGAACAAGCATTTAAAATATCTCTGTCAGGAACCCCCTCCCCCAACCTCTAACCATGGTTTCGTGCTTTGGCACTTCTCAGAAAGGTGCTTTGGGTTGGTATTATTAGATCTAGTGTCTGAACCTACCCTAGCGCCTCTCTGAGGAGTGCCAAAGCATGAAACCATAGTCAGAGGTTTGGGGGGGGGGGTTCATGACAGAGATATTTTAAATGTTTGTTCTGACTAAGCATTTATCACAAAGTTGTTGAGGAATTGGCAATCCTCATTGTTTACATATTCAATCTCATTTACATTCTACATTTATTATTACCCAGTTTTGATTTTAAAAAAGAAAATGTATATTATCACTTTCAGAAAGAATTAAACAAATCCACTTTTCTTTATTATTATTACTATGCGAATTTTATTAAGACTCATCAACCTTGTATTTTTTATTAACCAGCAATCTTCTTCAGAGCTAGAAGATACACACACACACACCCATGAATACAAAAATAGCTTATCATATAAGCAAACAATTTAATATTATAACTATAAATTGACTCATTTTTTAATCGTATTACATATATATGTATATATACTAAATACATATATTGATCAAATATATTATACATACATATATTATGTACCATTCATATACAATATATAAACAAATACCACATTCAACATACATACCATATGTATATCATTAGCAGAAAATTCAAATATAAAATGTCAAATCACTCCCCAAACACTGTTTTTTCAGCAATGTTACTTTGTGAATAACGATAAAGCATGAACTTCAAATAGCATGACTTAGAGGCTACCTCTTCATTGTGTGCTGCAATGTTGTTTAGTATTATAATGATTACACAGAGAGTCAGCAAAAGAAATCGTTTTTAACCAACCAAGTCCCATGTTGGAAAAACAAAATTATAAATATACTATGTAATGGAGAATTACAGCAAATGGAAAAATATAATTTAGTCAATTTTATAAACTTTACCAATTTTATATCACATTATATTAATGATAAGACCAGGTACTAATTATAAATAAAATCAAATAGCCAATGACCACATTTCAAGAATATTAAACCCACTCTCATTAACTAAGAGGGAAAATCATTTATGACTATATTCATTTATATTAGATTTAAATCAAGGTACCATTCCGAATACTTGGAATATTCATAAGAGAAGTTTGATATTGTTGCTTAATTACAGCTGATTCTATTGAGTAAAAAAATTCTGTCTCATTGATTATTATAATTTGACACTTTTAAAATAAACAATATATTCTAGTTTACTTAAAAAGAAATAGTTTGCTAATTTTGAATGATAAGAAATTAAGGGAAATGATAACAGAGGCCAGATTAACTAATAACAAAAACAAACATTTATTAAACAAGAATAAAATTCACTAGTTAACTATAGCTTTTAAACATGCAGTTTCATTAACTTATTGATTAATTAAAATAAATAAAAACAATAAAGAAAATTACAATAACTGTTTAAATTTATACAGTCATGATATAAAATGTAAAAAAAAAAAACAACAACAGGCAAGTAATTAAAATTATTGCCACATATTTTGGTGATGATCTTTATGAAAGTTATTTTTGTTAAAGTCTTTGTTGAGCTCAGCATTTTTCCATTTTCTTTTGGGATCTTCTTAATTTGTCAAATTAGCATTATAGAGTTTATTCCTGTAGATTTAGTTTTTTTTTCTTTTTTTAGCTTGCTTCACTCCGTAAGTAAAGATCAAGTTCATTCCAATTGGTATAAGTGCATATCCTTAAGTGATAGCTTCCATTTGCTACATTTTATGGCAAACATAACATCTATTTCAGAGTAAACACAACTTAGCAATGGCAGGCTAAGTTCATTCTTACATATCAGGCTTTGACAGATGTTCTTTAGATTATTAACAAGAAACAACATTGTGTCAGGACTTATGGGTACAGGTCCTTGAATTCAACAATGTATCTGCATTAAAACTTTATAACTCAGGATACTATTCATGGTATGGAGTACACCTGGGTTTCTTTTTACACAGACTTATTTAACACGATTTTGAAGTTACGCGATTCGTGTTTCACCGGAAGTCCAACTCCGATAATGCGCTATTACTTTAAATAATAAATTTCGCGCACTTACGTTATATTGAAAGTAATAGCACATTATTGGAATTCGATTTTCATCTTAGTAATTTCAATATTTTCAGTGCTTTATAATAGTAAGATTTTATGCAGTGATAAAATTAAAATCATGATTTCCACATTTTATGTATACACATTAAATTTTACAAGATTATAATGTAAATTTGTTCAAACATTGTGCTAGTTAATTTTGCACTTTAAATCACATTCTGTTTTTGCTTTTTAAAAAAGAACGTAATCAATTATTAATCATTTAGTGTCCGCAAGTTTATTTTTAAAAGGTGAGTAATAGCAGTGAAACGAAATTTGATTTTTAAACGGAATTGAAAATTAAAAAATTAAAGACAAAAATAAAAGTTTAGATACAGAAGAAAATGTAGAAAAAGATAATGAAACAGAAGTGGAACCTGTTCCTTTCACAGCGAAAATGAATCAACGTCTTCAACTTTTTAATCAGTTGGCAAATTATTTTCTTATAAATGACACTAATCATGATGTCTGGATATCGCGTTCATAAACAATTATTAAAATCATCATCTCAAAGATTAATTACTAATTACGTTGTCACCAGAAAACAACACAACATGAGAGAGAAGTTGGTGCTATTTCCTCTTGTGAAGAATCAAAAACCAGTTTGCAAATGAACTTGTTTACCAGTAAATAGCAATAATAATTAAAACGTGTATAAAAAAATGTATGCATAAAAATATATATTGTTTTGAATAAAATTAAATATTATAATTAAAAAATAGTTTAAAAAGTTTGTCTTGTATCAATTTTTTTCAAATTTGAAATTTTTTATTAGTCATATTTTATTTCCTTATTTTTTTTTTTGCGCAAATTTTAAAGTAATTTTATGTTGGTGCTTTGTTTTTACGCGAACTTTGAAAAATCACAGACCGCATCCCCCCTTTTTCAATGTAAGTTATGTCTATTTTTGCATGATTTTGTTTGCACGTGTTTTCTGAGGAACCTATCTATCGTGTAAAACGTGACCCAGGTGTATATGAAATACTAATATCCATCCAAGCAATTTGGATTCACTGAAACTTGAAGTTTATCTGATAGTGGTCACAAATATATAGTTTACGCAGAATGTAAGCCTGAATGAAAGGAAACCAATGACAGAAAATTTAATGACTTTTATATATAAACTGACCATTGTTTAAGTTGAATCTGCCCCCCACCCTCCATATTATTTTATCTTGTTTTTTTCTCTTTAGTTTAATTAAAGCAACTACCTAATCCAATTAAAATCTATAACTTAATCTGATTAGGTTTTTTTAGATAATAATTTTGTACAAACATTTTTTACTTACTGCTTTAATTATTATTATTTTTTAAAATAATTGCATACTATTCAACAAAACAACCGAAACAGAACTCAATTAATTTTTTCTTTTTTAAAAAACAAAACATATTTTAAACTCAAAACTCAGAGAAAATATAAAAAATTACTGTTTCAAAAAATTATTTCTCTTATTTTTTTTTTTTTAATTGTCATAGCATTGGCCGGGACGCAAACCTGCAAACCCGGCCAACTGCCTGCAAGTGCAAGGCAGTCATGCTGACCTCTCGACCACCAATGCAATACAATATTTCTCTTATTTTCTTTTCTATTTACAAATAATATTTTTTTTAAAGAGAGGAAAAATAGATTGTAATCATTCATTTTGTTTAAAAGAAAAATATAAAAGCAATTTTTCTTTTTTCAACTTAATTTAAGTAAGTTTTTTTTCTTTATTTTAAAACTGTCTTAAAAGAAATATAATGGTTCTCTTTTATTATCATTTTTTGTTTTTAAAATTATTGTATTAAGGTAACTCCATTTAGATACTTTCTTTATTTGTAGCTTAGCAATAGCTACAGTATATTGAAAACAACAGTGTATTTGAATAAATTTGTACTTCGATAAACTTAACAACATTGTGGAAACAAATACAGGGAATTATTTACTCATTCTGTTTAAAATTCAGATTTCATCTTTATTCACAAGTTAGCATTGCTGAAAAAACAACCTTTTGTGGAATGATTTATATATATATATTGTAACAGTCAGAATCGTCTATCTCGCTAACACACTGCAGAATTCAAACCCCAGACACGAAACTGAACATTCTAGGAGGGGTTGCCTTCTAGATATACTAAGTTTGAATCTAAAGTCCAAATTTCACAGCACCATCTATGTGACAATGCATCTGATGCCACTACTAGTATGACCTTTGACCGGTGCCTGGTGGTCAGAAAGAAACAAAAGACTCTATACTAAAAGAAGTTTGGGTGGCTAATTAACATCTATGGATTTACAAAAGAAATGCAGAAAATATATATATAGACCGAGACAATGATAGGAATCAATAAAATAAGATATCAAATTTAGTTTTAAATAATTTCACACAATTTATTTATATAAATTATATATATAATGCCACTGTCTGCTTATATGAGACAGGGACGCGTATTAAATAATTGTTGGCATTATATTCCAATAAATAAAAAAAAAAGGGTTTTAAAGCAAAGTGATATATTCTATTCCTCAGGTTAATAGCATTACGATAATGTGCTTGAAGGGGTAGGAACATGTGCGAGGTGCTTTGAGTAATTATACAAGTTTAAGAAAATATTTGAAATTAAGTGTTTTAAAATATTTATTGATTTCGAGAATAGCACGGACAAAAGCTTACTAAGCAACAAAGTGGGAATGTGATCAAAGCATATATTTGAGAATAATAATAATAGAGTTGCATTGGGAGGTCAGTATTGCTGATAATGAATTTATTAAAGTTGGAGGGTGTGACACATTTAAGTCACGGATGCTTTGTAAAATAAACATAAAATAAAACAATATTGAAGATCCGGAATAATTATGGAGGGCATCTCACCGCTAACCCATAGGAAAGTATTTTATGAACAGCCGAAACTTAATGACTTTGTGACGATTGCATTTAATTCCCAGGGGTGTTATTTGGGACACCCTCTGCCTGGAAACTTGCAATAAGCGAAAAGAACGGACTTTGCCGTGTAAAGAATCCTTGGAAAAATAAAACAAAGCGGTCTCAACAACCAATTCATTTACCAGCAATACGAGACTAGTGTATATAAAAACATACTAAATGGGTTTTACTTGGATTAAGAGAAATGCCCAATCAAATTCCCCAAAATTCATTTAAAAGGGTCTGCACATTCTCGATGTCAATGATGAACTTTATAATTAAAGTAGAACATGGTAATTAAAATAGGAAATGCATGCTTGCGGGTTTGAAAAGTATAGATTTATATACGGAATCATGCATTTGGAGACACATTTAAAATCACTGACCTCGCACATACTCTCATGGTAGATTAAAATCAATAACATGTAGATTTTAAACTATGTGATTATATTATATTAAAGAAAAGAATCGCCCTCGAACGAGTGATTTGCAAGATAATAAAATTGGAAAATTATAAATTTAAAATATGCCTTAATAGTGGCGTCTTACTTTCAATAAAGGCAATAGTTCACTCGGTCAAAGACGATTCTGACACATTATCATAATAAAATAAAAGAAAGCTTTATAAATAGAAAATATTAACCCAAGGATAGAAAGCAAAATGTTGAGTATATTTAAACACGTTAAAGAATACATAATGAAGTTATGTGAAATATAAGAAAACAATGTTAAATAGCTATAGCATGTTAGTTAGGAATCACAAGAGCTCTTGGGTTAATTTGGGGTTACCTCTGGAGAAGCATTTAGGTAGATTGATGGTCGGCAGGTTTTTATATAATTTAACAGCAAAATCTGGAAATGTTCATATTTTTGGAAGCAGCAGCAGTTCCGGGGTTTGTGTGATAACTTCCGATGGTCTACGGCAGCAGATGACCATTCCGGAGAGAAATAGCCTTAATCGCGCTCTACTCTGTCATGTCAAGATTTACAAATTACTAGAATAGAACTCAGAATGATTTCTCTCAGAAACATTAGAAGAAAAACTCGAGAACAAAAGAAAACCATTCTTTTTATAGTAGACGTTAACAATAGAACTGTCCTGGAGCATTACAAAAATATATCGGACTTATCAGCTGTAATTAAATCTATCCGAATGTCTAAAGGAATTCAACATTAATTAATTTCTTTTGTTAATTTCCCTGTCGACATTCGAATTACAAGCTAGATTTAATTAAAAATTACTTTTACTAATTAAAGAAAACCTTAAGTGGACATCTGCTGTTTTTAGATAAACTTACATAATATTAACTAATTAAACTATTGTCCATCATTTATTTTAACAGAAATATTTGGAATAACTTTTATTAAATTAAAATTATTTTACTTTTAACTTGCAATATTTGAATCTATTTACTAAACAAATATTTATTAAATGAATTTTATTTTAAATCAAAATATATTACGACGGTAATATATTTGAAAATAGATTCAAACAAAATAACTTTAACAATTTATAATTTTGATATGTTTTAAAATGCATATCATAGTGTGTGCGCAATTACGAACTTATATAACCTACTTTTTAATAAATCAAAATTATGTGAACATATACATAATCTATAATCTTTTATTTGGGAATGACTTATATATATATATAATAAGAGCATTGTACTCGTGGTTTAAAATTAGGCGGGATTTTCGGGTATATAAGCGTATTGCAGACACACTACGATAGATTGGGGTTCAAACTAAGGTATGAGGTAGGAAATAGGTGAGAAAAGGTGAAACGAAGATCTGCAAAGCAGACCTTACTGTTTCAATATATATACTCAAATATATACTAATATACTCAAATATATACTATATTTATATCATAAAGTATAATAAAAAATAAAAAATCAGTAAACCTTTAGTATTTTATAAATTATTTTATATAAATTAATATTATTATACATAAAAAAACTGTCAAAATATAGCTAACAAATAAAACTTATAATCTTTCATTACTTATTTATTAATTTTCTAGTCTTAATCTAAATATTAATACATGAAAGTTTAAATTTGAATTTAATAATTATCATTATTTAGTATTAGTTATATTTATTGCAGAATGCATTCATAAATACTTTTTATAAATTTTTTATTGGAATAATACTAATTAATATCCACCTTATTATTCAGATTTTTCAACTATCACCAATTTGAATTTAAATTGCTTTTTAATGTTGTATAGAGGCTTCCTCTATTTATTTTTTATATAACTTATTTTACATCACTTGTAAATTTATTATTTGAAATTATTCCAATACTACTTAAATAAAAAGTTTTTAAACCAAAATCTTTATTTAATGAGGGTTTGATAATATTTATAAGAATAGCTTCTTTGATTTTTCTTTTTCTCTTATCATCTTTGTACTGATTGTTTTAATACTATCCAGTAATAGTATGAATACTGAACCCTACCATTTGATGGCACTCTTTTTCACCCAATTTACATCAATATACTGATTCAGAGCCATCTGTTTGTTTATATAATATTATGGTAAAAGATTTTTTTTTCAACCGGTTTTTATTATTTTTTCATTGGCAATGGTAAACCACCAAAGTTTTTTTTATTACATAATATTACGGTAAAAGTTTTTTTTTTCCAAACTGGTTTTTAATTTTTTTCATCGGCGATGGTAAACCACCAAGTTTTTTTTTTATTCCACCCAGGTTTTTTTTTTTTTAATAAACAAATACTTTGTTTTTAGATAGTCTAGGGGTTTTGGTTTGTTTGTATATTAATGACTAGCTGTTCATAGGTTTCTTTACATAATATTACTTATGGTAAACCAAGGTTTTTTTTTCACATGGTTTTTTTAATTTTTTGGGGGTTCATTTTTTTAAAAAAAAACAAACACTTTGTTTTTAGATGGTGTTAGGGGTGTTGGTTTGCTTTGAAATTATCGATTAATGCTTCATCGGTTTGTTTACACAAAAATACAGTAACAAACACTTTGTTGTTTTTAGATGGTGGATGGGAGGGTTGTTTTGCTTTTAACTTATCTTCTTTTTTTTTGTTTGATGTTTTGCTTTGCTGAAAGACTTCAACAATTTGGTACTTTTGAATAAACCAACACTTGGTTTTTTAGAGGGTGGAGGGGAGAGGGGTTGTTTTGATTTTGAATTGTCATCTTTTTTTTTGTTAATTTATTATGAGGCTTTTTTTTTTGTTTTGTTTCAAATCTTTATGCTACAGAAAGCTTTATATGATAGCAAAAAGTTCTTTAATTTTTTGGGCCTTTAATTTTTAAAAAAGACATAAACAGTTCGTTTTTAAAGAACACTTTTTTTTTAAGCCAGGGGTGGCAGAGAAGGTTTGTTTTGATTTTTAATTATCGACTTCTTTTTGGATTTTTTTTTGAACATTTTATTATGTTACCGCACAGTTCTTCTTTTTTATTATTATTATTATTATTATTATTATTATTATTATTATTATTATTATTATTATTATTATTATTATTATCATCATCATCATCATCATCATCATTATTATTATTATTATTATTATTATTATTATTTGGTGGGGCCTTTTGAATCAACTCTTAAACACTGCTTTTTTTTTTTGATATAATAAAATATTACCTACTTTAACTGTTAATGAAACTTATCAAACATTACCTACCTACTTTATAATCATGTGAACAATAAAAAACAACAAGTTTCCCCATAAAATAATTTATTGAATCAAAAAGAAATGAAACTTTGGATAAGTTGTGAAGCAAAACAAGTAAAAAAAAAACACCACCATTTATGGGGACATAAAAAACAGCAGCCCAAAGTAACATGCAAATAAAATAACAGGGAAGCCTCAAAGCTGTAATGGGATTTTAGAGCCTTCAATCCAACAACTTCCCTTACACAGACCTACATAGGTACACTTGCAGGAGTTTCTCTTTCTGGGAAAACACAATATTGTGCATCCACTTGTGTGTCCGGCCAGCAATTCACTCAACTTTGACCAATTCAGATAACTTGCAGATAACATTTGACAGTTCTTGCATGGATTCACACGTAAACGGGCATTTGTGTGTGAAATCAGAAAAAAACTCTGCTGAAAAGAACCTTTTCAAGTTATGTGCAGTTCAAAAGTGTAGGGAAGCATGTGTGATGACATGACAATTCTTAATATGGAATACTAATTCCACTATGCTTTCTAAAAAATTTCCGACAATGAATTTTTGCAGTTTTGTCTCTTTCAAATATGGCCACCATCAAATCAGACCATAGTGAGAGTTCAAGAGCACTCACTTGATGAATACTATCACACTGGGTTGGGTGTAATATTTCATTACATAATCGTAGGATACATCACCCTCAGGCAGCCTGTTATGGCTCAAAAAACACTTCTTGTACTGTCAGCTGTAAGTTAAGGCTGCTAAAATGGTACATTGATGTGCATTTTGTGAAAAAGAGCACCATCAGACAGTAGGGTTCAGTTTTCATACTATTACCTACTATCCGTCTCAAATACATGCTACGTTTCCATTTAATGCAAATAAACTGGCAATATTTTATCATATTTATATCATGATAATATTCTGTAAGAGATGTAAAGTAAGTTATATAGAAATAAAGAGAGAAAGACACTATACAACATTAAAATAGTAATTTACAATTCACATTGGTGACAGTTGAAAAAACTGAGTAATAAGAAAATGAAGGTGGTATTAGTATTAGTTAAATAAGGATTTTAAAAAATATTTACAAAAGCATTGTGTAATAAAAATAATTTATAATAGTTAATAAGTTTAATAATAATAATTATTAAATTTCAATTTAAAGTTTATATATTAATATATAAATAAAAAATAAAAAATTAATAAATAATAAAAAATTATAAGTTTTATAGATTAGTTATATTTTTATAGTTTTTATATGTATGATAATATTAATTAATATAAAATAATTTATAAAATACTTAGAACATACTGATTTTGACTTTTTGTGATATTTTATGATATTGTTTTTACTATACATTTTCTTGTCCAATTTATGTCAGAGTTTCTTCTTAAATATTATGTATTAAATAAGTGCTGGTTTTGAGTTGATATTTTAAATCTCGTGTTTGGATGTTCTAGATTATATATATATATATATATATATATATATATATATATATATATATATATATATATATATATATATATTGACTGAAAGCAATATTGAGCAAGCCTAAATTATAATGTATAAAAGATGGGCTAATAAATGAACAAAATGATGATGAAAAGCTAATGAAATGAACAGCAGTAACAACAATGCTGCACAAAGTACAAGCTAAAATGCCAGTTAATAGCTAAGCTCAGTGGGTTTATACAATAAATGCTATATGCTACAATAAAAAGATACACAAGGCTGAGCATTATAACAAACTATTATATAAGAGTTAAAACGCTTGACGCATATAGTGAAATTAAATGATGCATACAGTGAAATTAAATTCTTAGTTGGAATAATTATTGCTCATGGCTAAGTGCTTTCAGAGATTTCTTCTCCATATTCATAGCCTTCAACTATAATAATTTATGTAAATCTATGCAAGCACATTCATACACTCCATATTTTTGAAATAAAAAAGCATGGGTCTTTCCTGTTTATTGCATTTATATCTATTGTTATAAACCCTGCCTCCTTAATTTTTCTCTTGATATCATTCCTTGCAGTAGAAATTATTGTAGCATTTGCAGGTTCAAATTCATAATTATCCATCTTTTGGTGGTCCACAAACACTGAGCTACCCTCATTTCTGCTCAACACCCCTTGGTACAAATATTTGTGTTGAGCAATTCTGTTCTTTATGGTGGAATTTGATACAACATTATTAATAACTTAAGAGGAGGAGAAATATCAACTCACTCGAACATAAATAAAATATTTTTAATATTGTGAGCATATGCCATTGAGATTATATTTAAATTTCTTTCTTCTACAAATATCCACTGCAACTACAACTTAATCCATCTCTTCAGTATCTTCTAAGTATCTCATTGCTTTGATCAAATAAAAACATCATTTAATTTTTATAAAATTTAGAAATGTTCTTTTAAAATCTATGTTACTTAAGATCCTTCTTTTGAATGTAATTTCTTTATTATTCAAAATAAATTTGAATAATATGGCTCATTAAACACATCAGGGTATTTCAGGGTAATATGATCTTATTTAAATTATAAAATATATTCTCTTTGACTCTTTGGAGCTATTCAATATTGAATGAAATCCTAGAAAATAAATAAATACATCATACACTTCCCCTAAGCTAATGTCTTATCACAATTATAATAACAACAATATTATTGCTAACTTAAATAAAGTAAAACATGATCTCTTAGTTTTAGAATAAAATAATGAACAATCTAGGAGTACACACAGATATTAAGAATTAGTAAGGGATTTAATAGCCATTCTAAATATCCTAGAATAAATCTACTTAAAAATATTTTAAATATGAATTAAGTTTGTATAAAATTAAATTTTATCAT
Source organism: Epiperipatus broadwayi (assembly GCA_028023455.1). Classification (NCBI taxonomy): domain Eukaryota; kingdom Metazoa; phylum Onychophora; class Udeonychophora; order Euonychophora; family Peripatidae; genus Epiperipatus; species Epiperipatus broadwayi. Next base: position 24,797 of record JAQFVV010007372.1, on the reverse strand, counting down.
AAATAATAAATATGATCTTCAAATATGAAAATAATTTTAAAATAAATATGCACAGTGATTTGAAATAAGCAAATCAAATTAGTTAAAGTAATTCAAAGTGGTAAATCAAACTATAATTCTTTAAATCTTTTCCCTGAATTTTATGAGATGACTCGAAGCCATTTCAAGTCATTGAAATTCCGTCATTTTTAACACTACGGTAAAAATTTTACGGTCATTTGAAAGGTTATAAAAAGTTCCGTAAGATGCTGCCCTCTCTTGAATTATTTTACAAGTAAAAAATCAATAAAACTGATGTAAAGGTTTAACAAAGGGTGGAGGCAGTCTATTCTAAGCGCTGATTGGCTCTCCACTATTGAGGACAAAAAAATTCACATGTCAATAACTTGAACCATTACGATTTCTTTTCTTTCATTTTGAAAGTGATAAACAAATGTTTTAAATCATTTTAAAGTATTTTTTGACATATTATAAATTATTTTGATAAAATATGTTAAAAATAAAATTATTATAGAAAATTATATAAGATTTTAGTAAAAATGATTTATTTTTTGGGAATGTAAAACTGAGAAAGAAAAAATCACTGATGAAACAACACTTTCTAGTTGGTTACTAGCATTCGTTTTTAGATTTGCCGCTATCAAATATTTTTAGAAATATAAATAGAAATTTATTTTTGAAAAAACTTTCATTCACTTTCATAATCTGACAAATTATTAATATACTTTTTACAAACAAAACTAAAGTGAATATAATATTAAAACATGAATATATTTTGACATTGAGTTTGTGAGTTGACCAATTAAAAATTTAGACTTTTACCTCACTCGGCCAATAAAGTAATTAGTGCTCAAAAGGTTAAGCAAATACATCTTTCTCAGATGTTCTACTAATGCTTAAATAATTCTATAATGTGATCTTATTATTTTCTATGTTCATGTACTTTTATTAACAACTACACTTAAAATAATTTATAATATTTTCTAAATACTTAAATTTTATTCATAAGTTGAATGATTTCTGTTTGATAAGTGGAATGATGTAAATAACAAAACAAGTACTTATTCTACAGAAAAATGAATACAAAATTACAAATACCATATTTCAGTCCAAATAGCCAAATTGTCTAATTATCAAAAAGTTCTCATGTATCAATGCACTCATACAATGATAATTATATTTGAATAAGCAGTGTCCCTTTCATGAAAATTTAACATACTGAATAATGATAAGAGCTTTTCAGTCCAATGATGAAAAAGTAATAAGACAGATGTGTATTGTCTCTTTATGCCTATAATAAACTTTTTAAAATTAATTAGGTACTATTCTATTTGCATGTTAAAACTGCTTGATGGCATTGTTTCTAGGAAAATGCACATAAATATAACATTACCAGGCTCACCATCTTATTTGCAAAATAATAAGAATAAGAATAATTGTACTGGTTAATGTAATTCATTTATTTTCCTTAATAAATTACTGTAATTCTTTTTACAATTTCTTTTTGTCTCTGGATATAACTACAAGAATTTTTTTTACACTCAGACATTTTATCATATGGATTAATGTAATTCATTGTGAAACAGTTACATCTGTTTCACCTATTATCTTCGATAATAGTATATTTCGTTGCACTCAGATGGCGTGCATTTCTTTAATTTAAAACATTGAGTGTGCTTATAATAAAGCAGGGTATGTGCGTATATAATCGTCCTACTAATTATAAATATAAAAATAGTCTTAAATATTTATATACAAGCATATTCAGTTAGATTGTTAAAACTGAAATAAACATAACTGTGTAATTAGAATTTATCTATATAGCAGTATAATAAGTTTAAATTTATAATATTACTTATTTTTCAATATTCATTCTAAATAATTATTTATTTAAGTCAGTATTCATTTTAAATAATTTCAAGTCAGATAATTTTCAATTCTTTTTTGTTTAAAATTACACAAGCAGAAAGTTTATCAGTTTTAACACTTCGTTCTAAAAATAAATCTTTAGCCAAAATTTGACCTATTTAAAAATTATAACTAAGACCAATTATAATATTCAGTCAGGCATAAATTCATACTAATTGCTGTGGCCATTCTCTTGGGTATATATCTTTTATTCCCAGATATATCTTTCAACTATGACGTCAATTAAAAGAATAGAGCCTTCCCAAGTCCAGATTTAGCTATACTAAATATTTTACTAACTGGATATTTGGTTAAAGGCTAGTTCGAACTAGTCATCAGGTGATGTGGCATGACTCAAAGTAGGAGGGAACTACTGTCAAAAATATAGTATAAAAAAGAGCCTAAATAGCCATCAAGGTCCTCTTCCATCCATCATCATCCGTCTTAATTTTTCCTGTTGCTGTTGCTGTGAAAATTGTGTTATTGCTGCCGAAATTATTTCTGAAGACCCGAGCTGAAAGTTAAGTAAGAAAACTGTTCCTGCCATTTTAGAAAGCTGAATCTTAAGAAGCCATCATCCAAGCTGCTCCAAAGATGGCCATTGGCTAGAGACAAAGAGACAGCCATTTGCTCTTCCATGAGTGGCTACCGATGAGAGAAAAACCTCAACCATGCCCAGCACAGAAAGAAAGAAGCTGAACCTGAGAGACCAGAGAGTTCCTGACCAGAGAAATGGGGAAAGCTGCATCCAGACTAAAGCCCAGAGAAGTCCAGCCTGAATGAATAGAGAGAGAGAAGCATATTGAACAATGCCTTAAAGACTTTACCGGTAAATCCTTTCTGCCAAATATTAAATTTCCTAACTAAACATATTCTAAATGAAAGCTAGCTAACTAATAAATCCCATAATTAATTATATTTTCTAAATGTTCAACTAAAATGTTTATCTTAAATTTATTTAAATCTTAGAGCACTCTCAAAATTCTTGCTTGATCATTAATAATTTTAAATAATCCTAAACATCTAGTTTCTATAAAACCATACAACAAATTCTTATTTCTAAATTATCATCTTATTGATCGTTTTAGGCAATTTATTCTTATGCCATCTATCTTTAGTTTTAAGTTCATGTTTATTGATTTATGCTGTGTTTTATCAGAACGGAGTCTTGTGTGTTAATAAATTATCGGGGGGAGGGGAGTGAGTAATCACTTTTATTATATCAGATTATTGCGATATAAAGAATATAGTCAAAACTCCTTTCTGAAATAAAACTATTATTTACGCTAGAGTGAATCGGTATTTATAATGCCCGAACAAGTTATTTAAAACACATCTTTGCTAAAGTTATTTAAAATGAAAATCTTTTGCTAAAGTTATTTAAAATGTATATTTAGCGTATATTATTTAAAACACATCTTTTTTTCAAGTTATCTAAAATGAAAATGTTTGCTAAAGTTAGTTAAAACGTATATATTGCGTATATTATTTAAAACGCAGATTTTGCCCAGGTTATTTAAGAATTATATTTGCGTAAGTGATTTAAAATATGTATTTTGCCAGTTATTTAAAAAGTATATTTTACGCAAGCTATTTAAAATGTAGGTTTGCATTCGTTATTTAAAACACATTTTGCATTATTAGTAAGGTCTATTTTGACGAGTTATTTAAGATGAGTAATTTATTTAAAAGTCAATATTTTGCGTGAGCTATTTTATAACCCATATTTTAGATTATTTAAAAATCAGTTTGATATTAGATGTAGTTTACACTACATATAATTAATGTTTCCAGTTCTAAAAAATACTAAGTTTGCTATAACTTCGTTTAAATAGAGAATAAGTAGCTATGCAGAAAATCTTAAATCAGATTCTCATTATCGCCTTTATCATATAATTTAATAAGCTCATTTATGAACTGACCGGTGGGAGTAGCACTGAAGAAGCTAAGATTTTGGCGTAATTAATTTATAAAATATTAATTTAGCATTGCGAATGTATTGCTAATTTGCATAAATATGCATATCTACTTGCTATGTCTATAATGGCCCACCTCAAGATTGTTCCATGTCAAGTCACACCTCGAAAGTTTAGGCAACTGTGACATTTCTTCGTATTTCATCAAGTCATGCCTCGAAAGTTTAGGCAAATGTGACAGTTATTCGTATTTAATGGAACCAAAGCATTTCCAAAGGGCTCATAAGCCAATCTTCTGTTCATTTAATAAAAAGGCCTCTTCCATTATAGCAAGCAGATCGGTTAGGGAACTGTTTACTAGGTAATAAACCTCAATTAAGAATGCATTCGAGGCGCATTTATCTGATACTATAGTTTCTAACGCACTAGAATCTGACGTTCAACTGCCACACTTCAGTTCAGCTTCCCTAAAAAGTAACTTCGGCTTTGATCTGATCTAGAAACTGAGTTAATATGTTTATCTGTCTAACAATTATATATCAGGCAAATGTCTCTATAATATGATTTTAAATGTATTAATAATATAATCTTAAACTTAGTAATAATGATATAATCTTAAACTTAATAATAATATAATCTCTATCATTTATCAATAAATCGATCACTCTAGCTATAACTGATTTCCAGTATATAAAACATAGCGTGAATTAGGACATGAAAGATGACATAAGCTTATTAAAAAGTCATATGCTTTGTGATATTATTTTATAACCCTGAGAATCCACTCATTGCTTTGTAATATTATTTTATAACCCTGAGAATCCACTCATTGCTTTGTAATATTATTTTATAACCCTGAGAATCCACTCATTGCTTTGTAATATTATTTTATAACCCTGAGAATCCACTCATTGCTTTGTAATATTATTTTATAACCCTGAGAATCCACTCATTGCTTTGTGATATTATTTTATAACCCTGAGATACTCACCTGCATGTGAGCCAGCTATACACAATTTACTATGCTTTAGTATTTATTAAAGGTTATATTAAATTTATGAAATATAAACTTGTCTCAGTCTCATTACTTGCTCATTGTCTTATGAATCACTAGTTAAGTTATATAATAGAATATGTAATAGGGAGGGGGGATGTCTCATGTTTTATTGCTTTGCTATTGCTGGAACGTGATTAAAGAGATATCGAGTGTAACCTCAGGCATGTCATTCGTAATGTGTTGACTTGGAAGCATGAGTGAGAGAGTTGAGGTATGATCAGAAATAGGGTATTACTACCGTGACTTGGTCAGCTTTTGGTTCTCTGGCTTGGACTCTCAGTCTGTTGAGCAAATGTACAAACCGGACCATTACAATTGATTGATTTCCTTAAAAAATTACTGTCAAATTTATTTGATTAACAATTTTACGATGAATAATTTAAACCTTTAACAAGTGCTTACAAATTTCATCTTAGTCCTGAAATGTAGGGGGAGGAGATGGTATGCCTTTTCACATATGCAAGAATTAAAACTTATCAATTAACAGATGTTATTGCAAATATTCTATTCTAGTAGAATTTCTCATGTATGCCAGCACTTCGCACTGGGAAAATCCCTCACTCCCCGCTAACTTTAAAAAAATCTACTATCATTGCTTGAGAGATAACTAACTACATCATGGTGAAAGAAATGAGAATGCTTTAATTACTGAACTGTATTTGACTCTTTTTTTTGCTCATTTTTGAAAAGGAAAATTAAACTTTATTTATTCCAATAGTCATCTTCGAAATAATATGTGACTAAGGTATGGTAAATAACATTAATGGCAAACCTGTTAATAATAATTAATAATTTTCCAACTCGATTATTTTGTTTGCTTTTTTTTTTTTTTTACAATTAAGAAATGTATTCTTTTTACAATTTCTTTTTGTCTCTGGATATAACTACGAGAAATTTTATAGTCAGACATTTTAATTTTCATAGGTGTTTTCACGATCTGTGACTTTTTTTGGGAAAACAGTGAAATTTTAATTTTCCCTAACTTTTTTTAATTATTTACACCTTACATGTTGGGTTCAGAAGCAGTATAATGGGCTTATAATTATTATTTTTTAATACTACTGTTAGGTAAGTTATACCATAATTACTTTTAAATGCAGATTGCAGTAGTTCTGCAAACTTTAAATCCACCTACTACCCTGAAATCGTACTGTGATGAAGTGTTAACATTGCTAAAAGATAGTTATGTATGCACTCACACAAATTGCGTAAGACAAAGCAAACTATTAGCTACAACGGAAAAAAAAGTCGTGGCTATTTAGTTTGACTGCAACCATTAAACAGCATATTTATATGTGTTTAGATGGGATCAGTGCCATCAAGTGGTTTCAACATGCTAACAGAATAGTACAATTAATTATTTATTGTATTTTGTCCTCATTATTAGTAAAGCTCAAATATAGGGCTTAGCATCTACAATGAATAATTCACATCTAAGCCAGTCAAGAATATTATAAAGGTAAGGTAGAAATTTCTCAATATCTTGGAAAAACTACTAAAATGCCAGGTAAAGCCATGGTAAAATATTACAATGCTTTAGTAAACATACTACAAAGTACACATAAAATCCATCTTCAAATAATAAAGTAAGATTAAAATAAAAAGGATGGTGGCATAGCTCATAAAATGCATGTACTATTGTGTGCTAACAAAAGGATCTAGGAATGGTGATCATATGATATAGATGTGGTTAATATAATATAAAAAAGTTGATTAATAAACACATATAAGTGTGTAAATGAATAAACAACTAATATTCTTGTTAATACACAGAGAAAACTAACAAGTACTTCATCCCTATATAGCATTTCATTACAGAATGCAGTTAGCATCAGATAACCATGAACATTCATAACAGTTTTTTCCTATATATTAAAATACAGAGAAGCTTATGCTAAGCTTCATGTTCATTGATAATGTCTTTGTGGGATGAAATATTATATATTGATAAGTTACTTGTTTGTTTTATTTATGCATAAATATGAGTTGTTGATTTTTTATTCATTTACACATTTGTATGTGGTTTGATTAATCAATTATGTTACATACTTAAAAATTGTTCTGTCATCTGTCTTAGATTTATCTGATTAAGTGTTTAATAATTAATGTTATATTATTAGAAAGAAAAAATACAATATAATTGATAAAAAAAAATTTAAGATTAATTTTAAAAAACCTAATTCAAACTATTATTGATTAAAAAATTATTAAAAAATAAAACCAAAAATTATCTTGTGGATACATATTTTGATTATTAGCAGAAAACAAGATAAGTCATTTTAAAAAAAGTAGAAATTACTTATAGCGATTGTATAATTTTAGAAGTAACATGAAAGTCAAGTTTAATGTCTACAGTACCATGAATGATATATTGCTGCATTGTAATATCATACTCTTGAATGCAAATCTTTGTATAGATTCTAGTTCTTTAAATTTTCAATGCTCAAACTACTTACAAAATGTCAAGTTGTAAAGTCATTCAACTATTTTTTAATGCCCATATCTACCATTTCCATTTAAGTATAATTTATTTATGATAAATTCTGTTAGCATACCATTATTCCATTCTTGCCAACCTTGCAAGGCATGATATCATCATCATCACCAACCATTATCAATCCACTGCAGGATGAAGGTCTCTCCAAGTTTAATCCATCTTTTCCGATCTTTAGCTTCTCTTCTCCACATCACTCCTGCACACTTTCTTATTTTATCCATCCATTTCACATGTGGTCTCTTTCTGGGTCTTTTACAATATCTTGGAATTCAGTTTAAGATTTCAATTGTCCATCTACTATCATCTCTTCTAGCAATATGTCCAGCCCAACTCCACTTCAATCTTTTAATTTTTTCAACGAGATCAGTAATACCTGTTTGTTCTCTTAACCATACAATGCATTTTCAATCTTTTCTTGTTACTCCCAACATGCATCTTTTCATACTTCTCTGAGTGGTCTGAAGTCTCTGCATTGCTCTTCTATTAAGTCTCCAAGTCTCAGATCCATAAGTAAGAACTGGTAAAACACATTTGTTAAAATCCTTCCTTTTAGTATCAAGTTATTTCTACCAAAACACTCCAACCAAGTTTAATTCTATGATTAATTTCCTCCATTATGTTTCTATCTGTATTAATAATCTGACCAAGGTATGATATACTTATACTTAACAATTGGATAAAATATCCCAATTCATATTGCTAGCAAAGCACCAAACATTATATTTTTTCAGCAAGACCCTATGTGAAAAAATGTAAAGTCTGAACTATTCACAGAGGGCACTGCTAAAAAACCTAATGTTTGTGATGATGATATGAATACTTTAATAATTAATATATAGTTTAATGGCAAAAGCTAAAATATTCTCATAACAATCTCTAGTGAAAAAAAAATCCCAGATTACTCGATGGAGTATTGCTCTCAACTATTATTATTGAGCTCAAATACCACATGATCACCCCTGAACGACAAGCCATGTGATTATTTATTTACATAAAACTGAAAAAAAGTTAGTAATGGATTTAATGAATTAATTAAATTTTGCAATTCAATCTTAATATCTGTATTAACAAAGAACATAAAAACTTATTCTGAAATGAAGATATTTTATTTTTAATAATTACTCAGTGCCCTTATAGCAGGCCGCAATTACAAGCTTGCTCAATTAAATAGAATCTTTTTAATAACAACATGCAATTAAGATGTGATTTGCATCACTAAACTTTCATTATGTAGTTATTTATTTAAATGTATAAAACCATCCTTTAAATCTACAATTTCTCATGAATATTAATCATATGAGCAGTAATCACCTTAAGTATTTAGTACAAAGCCCTCAATTTTAAATATATATCTATACATATGACTGCGTGAAGCATATACATGTGTATGTGTAAATATATAGGTGTGTGTATGTGTCTGTATTAAATATGTAGGTAACAAAGATATGACACATTCGGTAGTTCACTGCAAGCAAATGTCTTTTCAGCATATCACTAAAAAATCAACGAAGGGAAAGATATTATTTCCTGACTTTATACTCCAAGCATTGGCGATATATAGATGTCCTTTCTAATTTCTTCACTATAATAAATATTTGCATATCCATTTAACTAACTGTAAATTTTATGACTAACTGGTCAGATATGGGTCAGCTAGCTGAAAAAAAATTCTAAGTCTATATCAGAACTTGAAAATAGTCTGGTGTGGTCGGAATGGCAAACAGATGCATGAAACACTATAAACTCTACTCATTTAACACTTTAATAAGAAATAGATCAAATATAAGTATCTAAATGAATGTCAGTGAATGCGCATAACTAGAATTGGTTACTGAACAAATCCACAATTATGAATTCCAAAGGAATTTAAATATTTAACTTACAGAATAAAGTCTTATGTGGGTTTTTTGATATATATATATTGTAACAGTCAGATTCGTCTATCTCGCCAACACACTGCAGAATTCAAACTACAAACACAAAACTGAACACTCTAGAAGGGGTTGCCTTCTAGATATCCTAGGTTCGAATCTAAAGTCTAAATTCCACAGCGCCAACTACGTGATAGCGCACCTGATGCTACTAATAATATATCCCTTAACCGCTGCCTGGTGGTCAGGGAGAAACAAAAGACTCTACAATGATATAAGCTGGGGTTTGCTAACTAATGTCTATGGATGGTACAAAAGAAATTATAAAGATAGACCGAGACTGTGATATGGATCAATAAATAATGGATCAAAATTGGTTTTAAAAGATTTATTAACATATCAAAAATATATATAATGCCCACTGTCTGCATATGTTAGACAGGGACGCTTACTAAAATGGTAGTTAAAACAACATTCCAGACAATTTACATTTGGAAGTTGTTAAATACATTGTCTATACCTCAGGCTAATATAATATTACAATAATGTGCCTAAAAAGCTTGTGAAGATGTACGAGGTGCTTTGAGTAAATTAGAAAGAGTTTAATAAAATATTTTGCAACATTAAAGTTTAATCTAACATTTCTTGACTTTGAGAATAGAACAGACTAATGCTTGTTAAGCTATGAAGTGGGGACGTGACCAAGGCATTTATATTTATAAACATATATTTAAGTTAGATTGGGAGGTCGGTGTTTCTAGTGAGGAATTTCTGTACAGGATGGAGGGTGTGATACTTTTAAATCACTGGATCTTTGCAAATAATAAATAAGTAAAATTTTATATAATGGATATATTAGAAAAATATGGAGGGTGTCTCACCATTTATCTGTAGGAATGTGGTATCATAAGCAGCTGAAGTCTGGACTCGTCCAAATTTTAGTGACCAGGTGACAGCTGCATCGCATTACCAGGTGTGACATTTGAATACACACTTTGACTGGAAACCACAGAAAGTGAAAGGGAAATGGTCTTAGCCATTTAAAGCCTTTAGGAGAAGCAAAGTGGTCTCAAAACACCAAGTACACCTACTAGCAACACTTGAAAAAGTATACTAAAAAGGGATTTCTTTGATTAAGAAAATGCCCAATAAATTCCCCAAATAATTATTTAAAGAAAGTCCACCCATTCTCGACCTCAAATTACAAGCTTTAAAATTAAAGCAAAACAAATATACATGTTAAAATGGGAGAATGCATGTTTTCAGGGTTTTAAAAGAAAGCATAAATTTATTTATGCAATCATGCATTGGTTAAACATTTACTCATTCACCTCACACATATTCTCATATTAGGTTAAAATCGATAACAGGTGGATTTTAAACTATAAAATTATTATATACATTGACTAAGAGTAGAATAGCCCTCGAACGAGTGATTCACGAGATAACAAAATGGGAAACAATTTATAATTTTAAAATGCCTTAATGGTGGTGTCTTGCTTTAAATAAAAGGGAATAATTCTCTCAGTCAAAGACTATTCTGGCACATTATCATAATAAAAGAAAAGAAACAGATTAATAAATATAAAATATTAACCCAAAGATAGAGAGAGAAATATTAATTACATTACAGCATTTTAAAGAAAGAAACAATTGGAAGGTAAAGCAAATGGAAACAATTTAAATAGCTATAGCTTATTAATTAGAGGAAATAATCACAAGAGCTCTTGGGTTAAGTTTTGGGGTTACCTTGTTAGAAGCATTTTCAGGTAGTTTCAGGTAGATTGATTGTCGGCAACTTCCATACGACTCAGCAGCAAACTCTGGTTATAGTTCACATTTTAGCAGCAGTAGCAGTTTTAGGGTTTCCTATGTGACAGCTTCAGATGGTATGGAGCAGCAGCCGGCCATTTCCAAGGGGAAAATAGCCTTCTTGCAGGCTCTATTCCATCATTATGAAGATTACAATTTTAAAGGCTGGGGGCTTCATAGATATTTAAAGCAATATTTTAGAACATGGTAAATCTATTTGAAGACGAAAACTCGGCTTCAAATATTTAAGTTTGCAGGTAAGTAGCAATTAGAACATCAGAAAGTCTCAGAAAGCTCAGCAACAATTAAAATCTCAGAATGTAGAATACTAGAATACTTGGAAGCTTAGAATAGCTGAATCTAGAATTCTTAGAAAAGAATGCAAAGAAAATAGAATACTAGAATAATCTTAGAAAAAAATGGCAGAATAAAGCTAGCATAATCATAGAATAATCAGAACAAAAGAAAACCCTTCTGTAGATAGCAGAATTATACAATACAACTGCCCTGAAGTGTTACAAAAATATTCCAAAATTTGCCATCTTACCAGCTGTAATTAAATTCATCCGAATGTCCAAAGGAATTCAACAAAATTTTAATTAATTTCTATTGTTAATTTCCTTGTCGACATTCGGATTAAAACTTTGATTTAATAAAAAAAACTTTTGCTAATTAAAAAAGAAACAACCTTAAGTGGACATCTGCTGTCTTACTTGATAAGCTCCTAGAACATTAATTAATTAAAGCTATTGTTTCTTACCAGCCCTCATTTATGTTAAAACAGAAAATATGTGGCGTGATTTTAAAATCTAAAAGAAAATTATTTTACTTTTAATTTTCAATGTTTGAATCTATTTATGAGATGAATATAATTTTTATTTTAAATCAAAAACAAATATTACGAAAGTAATATCTTTTGTAAATAGATTCAAACAAAATAATTTTAAATAACAAATGATTATTATTTGAGGTTTTGAAAATTAATATATCACAGTGTGTGTGCAACTATGACCTATATAACCTACTTTTAAATAAATCTCTATTATGTGTACATACACATAATTTATAATATTTTATTTATACTGGGCATAAGTTATACAATTATATATAACATGAGCATTGCACTCATGGTTTAAAATTGGGCAGGATTTTCGGCATATACACTGGGGTTTAAACTAAGGTATGAGGGCAGGAAAGAGGTAAGAAAAGGTGAAACAAAGATCTGCAAAGCAGAGCTTACTGTTTCAATATACAGAGCCAGTTCGAGAAAAAGTGGGACCATGAATTTGAGAATCTGCAACTCTATTATGCAGAGAGCTAGAGTTGTAATTTTTGGGCCTTAGATTCAAGAATCTGCCCCACTACTAGGCAGAAAAATTGGAGCTGCAATTCTTGGGGACTTGGATTTCAGAATCTGCCCCACTACCAGGCAGAAAAATTGGAGCTGCAATTTTTGGGACTTGAATTTCAGAATCTGCCCCACTACCAGGCAGAAAAATTGGAGCTGCAATTTTTGGGGACTTGAAGATTTTCAGAATCTGCCCCACTACCAGGCAGAAAAATTGGAGCTGCAATTCTTGGGGACTCTGCCCCACTACCAGGCAGAAAAATTGGAGCTGCAATTTTTGGGGACTTGAATTTCAGAATCTGCCCCACTACCAGGCAGAAAAATTGGGGACTTGAAGATTTTCAGAATCTGCCCCATTACCAGGCAGAAAAATTGGAGCTGCAATTCTTGGGGACTTGAATTTCAGAATCTGCCCCACTACCAGGCAGAAAAATTGGAGCTGCAATTTTTGGAGACTTGGATTTCAGAATCTGCCCCACTACCAGGCAGAAAAATTGGAGCTGCAATTCTTGGGGACTTGAATTTCAGAATCTGCCCCACTACCATGCACTAAACCAACTTTTAATGATGCTTGTTTTTTTCCTTTTAATCAGGAATTAACGCAAAAAGATTTAATAGCAAAAAAAAAATGTAAGATTGGAAAAACAAAAGATTTTCAATATACTGTTGTCAAATTGCAATCATTTACTGTGTATGCTGGAGTCACATGAGCAACTTCTTACATGATGCTGAGTCTTCTAGATGACTTAGCATTTGCATAAAAAAATATTAGGTCATAAGTTTGAAGGCAGTTAAATAAAAAGCAATGTTCAATAGGTATACCTTACTCTGGACTATCTTTTAGTTGTTTATAGATTTGCTCTTTTTCAAGCACACACTCTTGAGGTTTATTGCCTTAGTAAATATTTACTTTTTCTGTTTTGATAAAAAGTAACCATCACCATCCCTTTCCATTCATCTGTATAATGAAGTCTGCCTATATTATATGTTAATCTTATTTGTCAAATCGAAATGTACATTTAATAATTGTATTTAAATCATTCTGTGACACTCTTTTCTAATTATATGTCATATTTTTTTACAAACTGCTTGAATTCTGACCTAACTTTCTAAACCACTGATTTAACTCTATGATTATATTTTTTAAACTCGTAATTACTGTTTATTTTTCTACTGAATCTAATGGTAGCATTATAAAATAGCACATTTATAAATAATTTTTGTATATAATTAAAATCAAAAACAAATTACAAAATCAAACCAGAAACCCATACTTAAAGTAAGTGAGGTTAATATATGTCATCAAAACTTTAAAAAAACATTCACAAATTTTTCCTTTATAATAATAAAATGTTAAAGAATTTCCTCTTATGAATTTGTCGCCAAAAGTAAAATCTCAGTTTCATGTCATTTACATTAACTGCAAAAAGTCAGAAATAAAACAATTTCTTTAACAGATTAAACCCATCTTCAAGGCTGTATCTTCTAATCAACATCATCCCAATTCTTATCCTATAGCAAAAAATAGATGCAGAGAAGTACTAATTAAGAATATGCATATGTTCTAGTGAAAAAATGATTGATTCACTTTCCAAACTTCCTGAATTGAAAGCTCATAAGTTAATTGGTATAAAATAGGCAAAACTCTCTCCATACAGTAGTGCCATTCTAGCAAGACAGAGTAGTCAATGGATGCCAGAAGGCTTGTGCATAAAATCTCTATTTAGTGCCTACTCATCTAATATCCCCAAACTAGTTTTTGGCTTCATCAATGAGAAGCCTTGGATCTGAAAGCACTGCACCTAAATCTTAGGATCTAATGCAACCCTCTACCAGCCATCTTTTATCTCTACTTAACTAAAAAAAACTATGAGAACAAAATTAAAACCACATAAATATTTTCAATTTAAGCTCAGTAGCTTATATAGGCATATGGGTCTGAACTCAGTTCAGCATCCATACATTTTGGTGTCTTTGGTTTTTTTATAACCATAGCCACCACCTTCCTATTAGGCAGGATTTGTATTAAACCTTTAAATATCACATGATCATTATTTCCCATGCTTGCTCATAACTGTTGTTAAAATACGCACAACTCTCTCCATATAGCACTGTATGGAGAGATCTTTGTCTATTTTAACAACAGTTATGAGCAAGCATGGGAAATAGTGATTACATGATGTTAAAAGTTAACTGGTATCAAGGCATTTTTGTACAGGAACCACAATATGTATAGGCTAGAATTAGATAAAAAAAAAACGTTGAAACATATATCACAGATTTATACAACATAGGATATAAAGATGTAGTGTTTGTCCAAACCATCAAAAACTTTTACACTAAAATTAGACATCCATCTATCCAAGCTGATAATAAACACTGGATATCACTTCCTTATATATCCAGATCTATCTATAGGATTAATAAAATCTGTGCTGTTAATTACCAAGTTGGCCTTCACACCCGTACAATATTGAATCACCTGAGTAACAATGCCAAAGATAAACTGCCCTCAAGTGGTATATAAAATTAGATACAACAATACTGACTGCCAGGCTATTTATTACAGTGAATCATGGGTCAGCTTATTCACCCACATTGCGTAACACAGATATCTATATAATCGAGCCACAAGTGCACTCTGAAGCTAAAACCATTTTCTTTGAATATGAATATAGGTTTGGACAGCATTGAACCTACATCTGCCAACATTATCTGTTCTGAATGTAATGATGCCAAACTTAAAATGAAGGAGGCATGGCATATAGTCAGGAATAGACATGCTATCAACAAAAAAGAAACCTGTGTTCCCTTTTCAAAAAAATGGCTCATGTAAACAAAACTCATTTATAATTCAAACATTATGCAAATTTGCTATTTTGGTTATGCTCTTATAAACATGACAAGCCCCTCTTACAATCAGTGCTATATTTATGACTACTCAGTAGTTGAAAGCATGCTAAGCAGACAATGCTATTATGATTAAGTAAAGCTTTTCTCTAGATATTTTGTACTATTTATTTTTTGAAGCAATATATATATTGTCTAGTGCCAGAGTTTAACTTCTCGCCACAAAACATTTAAAGTGCTAATATGTTTGGATCATGAATTATGACATAAAATGTAACAATATCTGTCCCTCTCTGCCATAATGAAATATTGTAACCAAGAATGTGACTCATAAGCTTTTCTAGCATCAGAGGTTGAATCACTTTCTTTCATGATTCAGACACGTTAATGTCTTAAAATGTTTGCAATGAATAGCTAAACTATGTTACTACATAACCCATGCACCATTTCAGAGATAACACTGCAGACAGCTTGGAAGAAGAATCATTTGCCTTTTTGCTAAGACCCAATTCTGTAAATCTCATATTTTATTTAGACAACAGCATTCCAGGTGAGATATAAAGTAAAAAGTTAACTTGTTAAACACAATCCTAGTTATTTGAATAAACTCAAAAGTTTTCAAAAAATATAAAATCTCCATATAATCTTGAAAGAAATAAGAGGCTATTACTAGGTTCATTGACGATCTGTGTATATAATAACTTATTATAAATATATCTACTTAAACAAAAAGAAGTCAGTAACATAAATCAAATAGATAACATAAATACTTGAATCCTTGAAGTATCTCTTTTTGGCAGAAGGAAAACACTATGTCCTCTCTCATTTTTTATGGATTTAATTCTGAAAAGTTCTCCTTGTCAACCTGATATTATGAATAAATGATAGGACTTAGTTCATAAACATAGTACTTCATTTAAAATAAAATTCTTAAAAACATATAATAGCTGCCTTGGTGCCAGATCTATATAAGTATACAAGCAAGTTAAATTAGATTCAAAATTTTATGATTTTTATTCATTTCAGCATAGTAAGTTTGAAAAATGTAAAGAAATAAAAAATGACTGCTTGTTGTACAAGTGCTAGTACCCTCTGATAAAGGCAGAAGTCAGAAACCAATCTTAGAATTGGGAACATAATATTGCTATACTATCTAAAACACACTGGTACTCAATATTACAGTAGGCAGTTCTAGAATGGAGTAAAAGGAAATGGTCCTATTCATAGACACACACAAAAATGATTAAATTGACAAAATATTTAATAAACTGTCAAAGTAAAAGTTGAGTAATATGTCCATTGTAATATCTTTAGCTTCCCATTGTCTGCTAATATGAATAAAAAACATAACATATTCAAACCAACGCAAAATCGTAATTAGTTGGGAGTATAAAATATGAAAGATTATCAGATCAAAATCTGGCTCATTATACTAACCCATATAACTGAATTATAACATTTTATACTTTGCACTTGCTTTTCATCAGTCAACATTTAAATCATTTTGGAATATCAATAACAATCAACAATCTCAACCTGTTGTCAAAGCAACCTCCTTTTAACATTAAAGATAAACTCACACATTTATTTATGATTTAATATAGACACTAAAGATTTCACCTTGACTATAAAGAGGAAAAGAAGTTTAAATAAATCTCCTTAGACAGATAAATAATAAATAATAAATAGAATTCAGATAATGTGAATCACTATTAACAGAGATAATCTCCCAGTACTTCTGTTCATAGTTAATATGCTAACATGGTACTGAAATATTTAATCCTTGAAATATACTTTAGATTATACATATTCTTATGCCAAGAATAATTTATAATGTAAAATAGAAGAATTCTAAGGACATTACTGGCATTTTGCATAGAGACTTTAAAAGATAGTTAAGACACAAATGTTAACCTATTTATATGTGAAAAACCTAAAAAAAAAAAAAAAAACAAAGTAAGAAATGAATAATTTGTTACTTTTAACCAAGAATTTGTTAAAAGATGAAATCAGATTTTGGAGTGAGGAAATTACTTTCATTTACTAATATACACTATTTACAAATTGAATTGTAAGATATCAATCATTACATTACCATTTTCATTGTAGTAGCAAAGACAGTGCATAAGAAATTGGTAAAATGAAATTTCTTCAAGTAAAACTAAAACTGCATGTTATCAAAAAACTATACCTGTTTAACGTATAAAGGATCATTTATTGCAGATCAATCATATATTCTCAAGTCAAAGCCTGCTAGTAGTTCTCATATGTAAATTTAATAAAGTTGTTTATTATTTACAGACAGATTCCTTCCTGAACGTAATTATGATTTGATATATAAGTCTAATCAAAATGTAAATAATAATTTTTTTTTATCAATCTGATATTCCATATTTGCCATTTTTCATGATAAGATCTTATGTATTTAAATTTACAAAGTTTTACTAAGTGAATGCAAAGATGGTAAAAATAATAAGAAAATGCTGTAAATTTTAATATTAATTTCAATCTTAAACTAAATTTATATATATATTATCATAAAGTATTGCATTTCATATTACTAATAATATTCTCATAAGTTTATTTATTTACCACAATTCTAATCTTAACCATGAAAACTTTGTCAATACATTCAAAGATTTAATTTCAGTTAGAACTGAGAGTGGTGAAATACCAGTTTACATTTTAAGATCTTCCCCAGGAATATTAATAAATTTTATACAGACTTCAATCATATTTTGTTATATAAGTTGTGCCTGTTTTCCTTTCATAATGATCAGCAGCTTATATTAGGGTTATGATATACTTTCCTAACCAGAAAAAGAATTCCATCAGTCATCATCATCAACCATTATCAATTCACTGCAGGATGAAGGTCTCTCCAAGTTCAATCCATCTTCTCCGATCTTTAGCTTCTCTTCTCCATATCACCTCTGCACACTTTCTTATTTCATCCATCCATCTCACATGTGATGTCTTTGTGGGTCTTTTACAATCTGTTATATCAAATTTTTAATATAAATTCCCAGCACAAAGTGAAGGTAAAGTAATCCCTCAGATTGGACACCTATTTTTAGTCAAACATAAAGTAGGTTAGTATTGTCAGATGAAAATGCATAATTTTTCAGATTTATTTATTATTTAGCCATGTGGATTTAATTTTTTGATTTTAGACAGCATAACTATTAACAAAATATCCTAAAGAATTTTATAGAAATTTCTAAGAAATAAATACAGAAATGGCTTTGTTAAACCCTTCAATTCTGTGTTTATTTATAAATTCTACAGTCATTAATTTTGTGGTTCATGGTATGGATTTATTTCATTTACATAGATCATTGACTTTTTGGATCAAAGATAATGAAATATTAAATTTTATATAAGTTGAATGTCACAATATCTGTTTAATTACTTTTTGTATCAACTTTTGAATATCTTGAAGCTTTAAAATTGTTCATAATATTTTTTCCAATTAGGATAAAATGCTAAAACATTTTTTTCCACCTAATAAAACTTATCATGCATGTCAGTGGTACCTATTTTTTTTTTTTTGTCAAATTGAAAAATACTCTGCTTTTGTCTTATAAGATCTTAATGCCATCTTTTGCTATCATAAAGGAATTGAAATAAATCATTACATTTATATTTTAGAAGGTTCATTTGTTGCACCTAATATTCTGAAGAAAAATATTTTCCCCTTATCAAATTTTCATAATTACTGCACACTAATTAAAATACACTTAAAGAAATTCTAATAGCAATTACAACGAGTTATTTATTTATATAGTACTACGTTTTTAAACTATAATAATAAATCACTCCACTACACATGGGCTTTATACATTTAAACACTTAATGAATACTCTCTTTTCCGAACAAGCAATTCCAAGTGAATTGTAAATCCCTTCTCTTTAACATTATGAGTTTCTCCTCTACTGATGTATAACATGCTATTCTTCAGATATCAATTTAGATATTTGATCATGTATTTTACACTCTGATTTATGTGTTTGCATTTGAGTTTACCACTATGATTTTTAATAGGTGCCATAGATTACACTTGATGGATCAAAGTTTGCTGCTTTTAATTAATTTCAATAAAAACTGCAGCAGTACTTTGACATTTCTTTAACATTAATCTCATTGTCAAGGAAGATTTTTCTAGCACATCCAAAGCCAAGGTATTTTTTCACTTTTAAACCTGATCTTCAACAGCAATATTTCTATTAGTCACAAATTGCTGTGTTTTTTTTAAAAAAGAATATTTTAAGCCAAAAATATGCAGTAGAAATACAACATTCCTTCTAAGGTCCACTAAATGTATATCATATATAGCAGATAATAACTCGCATTTGTTTATAAGCTTTGTTTACAATGCCATATACATTCTTTACTGTAATGTCCTGTACTTTAAAACACCCACCCACACACACACATATATATATAAACACATATGCATTTTACATCTGTAGTATGCAGATGCAATTACATTCATAACATAATTAAAACATATATATTGAGAGAAGACCTTAATTTTTTTTTTTTAAATAAAATAGACAGTGAAGTGTCAACCTCTTATCTACTGAAGTAATTGATATATTTAAACAATCTAGTTTCATCACAATTAAACACTTATTGCCATAGCAGTTTCATTATCAACTGTCACAATTTCTTCAGTTGTTTTGTTTTTAATCCTGAATTGGTGGTCGAGAGGTCAGCACAACTGCCTTACAAGCAGTTGTCTCGGGTTAGACGGTTCGCTTCCCAGCCAATGCTAAGACACATGAGAAAAAAAATCTATACAAATATCTTATTTGCAGTTACTAATTTTATATTTTCAGCTAAAATATTTATACAAAAGTTAAACTTCTCAAACAAATTCAAGAATGTTAACCGAAATATATTTTTCCCCATCATCACTATCAAATCAATAAGTGTCATTTTATTGTCTAAGAAAAATACGTAATAAATTTTATTGAATTTTTTATTTTTACATTTAGATAATATTTTATTATAGTAAATACGTTAGCATATGAAACTTTTAGAAGAAACAAATGAACAATCAAAAAGCTGTATGTGTTTTCAATGGATCTTGAAAAAAAAAACATGATCAAAAATGAGATCAAGTAATTCTAAATTGTGTGTTGGATGAAAAAAGGGCTTATAATGGAATTTTATAATTAATAAAGATTCATAAAATACATTAAATTTGTGAATTTAAATGCTTTTATTTAATTATATATTTTTTGGATAGCAGATAACTGAAGCAGCATATATCATTAGAGTAATTCTTATGCTTTCACTTTTATTACATGAAAACATAAACATTTAATCACCTAGGTTTAAAATATATCCATCATTTGCAGTTACATGGCCAGAATAAAAGGTTTTATGATGGGCACTGAATGTAAAGGCTGTGTTGATTAATATATATATATTCTAACCCTCCAAATTTATTAATTTATTAGAAATTTTATTAGTTTATATTTTCTTTCTTTATTTATTTTTTTAAAAATCTCAGTCAGAATAATAAAAAGACAAGGGTGCTTTTTGTGTCCTTCCATCATCCATGACAACACAATAATATAACTAAGATTTATTACTTAGACAATTTAACTAAATGGGAATGGAATAATGTGCAACCAAAGTTAATGGTATGGGAATAAATTCATTTTTTTTATTTTTTTATACAAAGGTGAATGTTTAGTCTTAAGTTTTCAACTCCATAAATAATTATCATTAAACTAAAATATAATGACATATTCCGATCTGCTTAACTTTATTTATCTGGTATATTAAGTTTTTAAGAATTTGGAATGATTTCGGACTCAAGAAAAGGTTTTGCAAATATTGTGCAAACACTTATATTTAGCATATAAAAACAAAAAAAAATGAATCTACAACAAATTTTAACAAGACTATAATTTATTATTATCACAAAAAAAAAAAATATATGAACATTTATTCAATAATCCCATAGTAATACAAAAATATAAAATATAACTGACATTAATCTGTATACTCTTTTGGTTATGGACTAGAGGTTACTACTTCTCCTGTATGCAATCATATGGATTGATTAACTAAAAGTACATTTCATTACCAATACATTGTTTATTAAATTTTGGTAACCTTGTAGAAGCTTTTATTCAAAATTATTGACTAACTATTTTTTTTTTTTTTTAAATGCTTAATCCAATCATATGCAATACGCAAAATATTAAATTTATTTCTAATACATTTACTTTATTTATGGTCTTTAATGGGATAACCTATTCTAATTATAGGCCAGTTATCAGAAGTTATATTTACCATCTTACATTTAACTTAATGCTAACTTAAGTTATGATACAAATTTTATTCACACGTATAATTTTAAATATGAGTATTATTTAATTACTAACCAGAATTAAATATTGCATTTGAATATTCCTTCAGTAAATAAGCGTTTTAAATTACGCAATTTTAATTACTTTCTCCATTGATTTACTTGTCAAATACTAGCAATATTTAGCAGCACAATACAGATATTGATCTTAGTTACTAACGCACTATTTATACTAAAGTGGATCTTGAGGAACTAACACCTCCAATATAACCTTTATCTTGCCCGAACTTTCAAAATTAA
This sequence comes from Epiperipatus broadwayi, assembly GCA_028023455.1. Lineage (NCBI taxonomy): Eukaryota > Metazoa > Onychophora > Udeonychophora > Euonychophora > Peripatidae > Epiperipatus > Epiperipatus broadwayi. The sequence goes on along the minus strand of JAQFVV010007372.1, from coordinate 2,910 downwards.
GCACAATAATCAACACCTTCCATGGTGGAGCTATCTTTATTTTCACATGAGGAATATGGAATAACCACGAAGGTCTGTAAAGTAATCTACTACATTAAAATATTTTGGTGGTTTCTTGCCTCTTACTTGGGCATACAACGAACACACACCAAATACAATCCTCTCCTGGGATTTAAACGAATGAAGCATACTAAATGCTAGATAAATTCTTGATCGTCCTATCTATGAGAATCGATCACTTGGGCTATAAACATACCCGAACATTATATTTAAAATCTTCCTCTCATGGAAAACAAAGCTTTTGGGGAGATCATTTTTCATCCCCCAAAATAAATACATTATAATTATTACCTATGCGAATATTAAGCATATACCAATGCTATATCTGGGCAGGATAAGTAAATACACTGATTATAATAAACTTATGTTACCGGGTATACTTTGATCAACATCTGAAATCAATGGACATCATAGAATAAAAGTATAATAATTTTAATTTTAATAAAGGAACATTCAAAAATAGTTGGTAGCATACTATCTTAAACTAAATAAAGTGGATGTGTTATTTAAGAATAATTAGGAATAAATTCCTCAATTAATACAGTATAAATTCGTTTCAAAACTTTAACAAGAAATATTTTGTTATAGCATTTTTTTTTTTTTAGTTACTTCTGATAATTTTCAATATTTATTTTACCCCTTAAATATCTAAATATTTTTCTTTTACGTATCTAACATACAAAATTTCTACCTACAATTGTATGTAATAATTAAAACATATTTTATAGATTTTTTTCTTTCGTGTTAAATATCAACTTAACCTATAATAATTATATTAAAACATACCTTTGTCATTACAAGGCTATTAAATATCACTTGACCATACAGACTTTAACCTATGTGATATAACAAAAAAATACATATCATTTATAACTTAGTTTTAAACAATCATTAATTAACAAGTGCATACTCTCTCATTAGAAAATGTTTTTCTGTTGAGCAATTGGTCCAGGTGAAGAGCTTTATCCAGTCGTATTTCATGAAGCAAGTTTAAAAACAATAAACGCATGGTATTATTTCCTTTAAATAAAAGTTTTCTCTTCTTTTGTGCGTTTAATAAATTAGGTAAAGAAACATATAGCAGAATTGAAGATTAATTCTTACTTGAATTAACTACTACAATTTTGGGATCCAAGAAAATAAAATATACATATTCTAACATAACGAACAGTTGACGATAGACGATAAACATACACAATATTTTTTTTTTATTGACGATACGTATACTTATTAGCTAGCTTACTTATGGACAAAAATGCGCAATTTTCCGAGAGATTATTATGATAATAACTGCAGTCAATTTACATGTACAGGAAGTTTTAATAATTCCAACTGATGTATAATATAATATATCATTTATTTTTATCATTAAGTCACTAAGGTATTTGGTTTTGTTCATACTTTATGAATTATAATTTTTTTTTTTTTTAATGGTAACTTCTCCGTAAGAATGCCCCTATATAACTTTTCCTATATTTACTCTGAGAAAGTTTATATATTTTTTTTTTTTAAAAAAAATATACAGGTGCATAATTTAATCTTATTTATCATTATTATTATTTCCAGACAATTCTTGGTGAATAAAACATATTTTAACGTATGTAACTACATTACTTGTAAAGGCAGACAATATTGAGAAAGAGCGCGAAAATGTTTCTAGTTGATTTTCCTTGGTTTCAAAATATTTCTTTCAATTATTATTTTTTTTTTTCTATACCAAGAAAATATCAATAAATGACATAAAGTTAATAAATAATTAATCTTTTCTTGGAAATCGCTTCTTTTCCTTAATTTAGATATAATATAATTTTTCGTGACTCTTTTAGTTAATTCTGTCATTTTTAACTTTAGCGTGAGACAATAAATTTTTAAGTATAAAAGGTCTTTAAATAGGTAGATGGCAAAGAAAATCAGGATATCTTATCAAAAAAATTTAGCCACACATTATATTATTAAAATTTTACTTTGATTACATTTATTTCTGCAAAATAAAATGAAAAAATTGAGTTACCAAATTTCAGCACTGTTCCTTCCTTGAAAACTAAAAGCAGACTATATTTTTTTTTTTTTTTTACTTTAGCGACCTCTTCCAGAAAAATAATCATTTGATTATAACATAAACAAAAGAAAGGAAAAACTTATTACAATCATATAGTTTTCAGTATTATTTACCTGGATTACAAAGTAATTTGACAATATAAAAAAAAAAATAAATACATTAAATTAACAATCAGTGATGTATAATTCTTTAAACATTATATATTTTTTTTCTTTCTTTTTTTTACAAAAAGAAATTACCAGAAGTTATTGTGCTTTATGATAAGACACTCATCCACTCCCCTCTCTACCCATCCAAAATCAATTACTGTTTAGCTTTTATACCATATTAATTTGCTCTAATTATTAATATCTCAATTAAATTATTCATGTTCTCTCTTTAAAAATGACATTGAGTTATTAAATCTATTAGTTATTCACCCAAAACATGCCAAAGTGAGTGAATAGCATACTTTATTAATCAATTATTACTATTGTTATTTTATCTTTTTATTTCTTTAAAGAATAGCATTGTTTTCCTGCAGAAATAATGCCAAGTAAACCAAGTGTCAATAACACTAGGTTACAATATATATATATATATATATATATATATATATTGTATATATATATATATATATATATTGTAACGGAAACTATATGGTAGCTCATGATTAAGTAAGTTAAATATAATGGAACGTATATGAGGTATTCCATTTATATTAAAGAATGAAGAAAAACAAACTTATTCCAATTATATTTTAATAAATTGTTTAAATGCCCTTCCAGCTAGCTTTACATGAAACAAATCTA
>JAQFVV010007371.1:0-99073 GCA_028023455.1 Epiperipatus broadwayi | reverse complement strand
ATTAGTTTATCCCCTCTGGCTTCATTTTTAATAACTATCCATTATTATTTAAGACAGCTTTGTGTTTAGTACTAAAAACATATGCTTAAGTAATTTACTATAATAGTTGATTTATTTTACAAGATTTATAAATTTTATTTAATTATTTATTTATTTCAATTGCTATTCAACAACAATAAAATAGCAATCGATTTATTTAACAAATAATAATAATACTTTTAAATTGTTATTTTAGTCTAGTTAGAGCCTAGACTGGGTTTGAAATCTCATATCTACTTAAGCAATTTTCCCAGTGAATTCAAAACAATCTTTATTGAAAGCCACTTTAGTAAGATTTTAATACCAAATATATTATCATTTAAAATTTTGGAATTATTAACTACAGGGACCTAAATAAAAGGTCACAGCATATATATATATATATATATATATATATATATATATATATATATATACACAAATATTGTAAAAAAAAAAAATTGTATTTTTTCTTAATTATATTTTTAACAATTTGTAATTATTTTTCTTCATATAATTACATAAAATTTCAAGATGGAAAATGCAATCATTGACTGTCCAAGAGTAATTAAAGGGTTGGGAAAATTAGTTTGTTTCATGAATTTAAAAGGAATTTTTAAATCAATGTTAATGAAAGTAAAATTTAAAACAAAGCTAACTGATTTTAAGTTAGCTGTTAACATTTTACCAAATCTATTTCTAATCTGGAAATTGATGTGAATTTATTTATCTAGCGATTGCAAATCCAATAATAATAGAGAAACTATTTCTATAGAATCAGGATTACATTTGAGTTAAGAAGTTTAATTAAAAACATTCTTTGAATAAATCAAAACTTGCATAAATAGTGCTGAAAATCTATTGTGTTAGAGTTTGTTCAATAATCACTGACTGACTTCATGTCTTTTTGATTTTTAAATTAGTTTTTGAATAGAGTGACATAAACTGCATTTTCCTTCATCTTCAGTTTGACTCTTTGCTGTGCAGAGATGTATTTCCAACCAATCAAAGATTGCTGCCTTCCACAATTCCACAGAATATTTTTCCGTACTTCATCCCATAGAAATATGAGGGAACAAGCCTATAGTCTTCATTATCGCCTTATCTGAAGTCTAACTCCTAACTCTAAAATTAATGTTTTCTTTATTATTAATCTCTTTGTAACTTGCTAATTGGTGCACATGTTAAACTATTAATTATTTTCTTAATATTGATTCTCTATACCCCAAATGGATCTTATTGTAAAATATTTCATCCAACTCACACTTCTTATTTTTCTTATAATTTAGTGAGTTATAATTTATTTTTAAAGATATATTTGTATTTTCACTTGATTTTTATTTGTAAATGTCAATCAAAGTTACTCTTACAAACTTCTATATCCTGTTTTGTAATAGAAAAAAAAAAAAGGGGGGGGATAATAATTAATTCTTTCATGTCTTTATTTCTAAATAAATTGTAAGATTCAGTTTGCCTGTTAAATGAATATATATATATATATTATAATGATCGAAATGCAAGTGATTATCGAATCTAACCGCAAACTACGATATCTGCTCTACAGAGCACCATCTAGGCATTTAAACCTAGAAAAATTTATAGAGTAGGCAGATACGCGCTGTTAAGATTCCACTTTATTTAAATATACAGATCATTAGCCCAAGTCACTAGCTCAGTGGAGACGCAGAGATAAAAATCTATATCTTAATTTATATCTTAAATATAAATAAATAAAAGCCACTGCCAGAAATTAACACATAAAAATATTTATTTATGCACATATAAAATAACATTTAAATTTTGAGGAATAAATTCAACATTTTAGATTTTTCTATTAATGTTTAGTTTTACATTTAAGTAAATTACAACCATGAGTTTAATATTTATTTAGGGAGTCGAGTATGAATAGACTACATAGATCTGCATTTGAAAAGAAAATATTCTTCCCTGATTTAACCTTATGCAACAAATTTCGCAATCAAACCGGCGCCAATCCATCTGATACATTTATGTATTCAATATAGCATGAAAATGTGACAACACAAAATACTATACTGTCAGGAATGTACATCTGAACAGCAAGTAGAATTAGAGAATACATTGTCTCTCCACCAACAGGAATGTCACATCTGTTGGCGAGTAGAACAATAAACATAAAACTCCATGGGAGTGGACTGCAGTCCTTTTCCATCTTACAAACCCATCCATAGGCAAACAGAAGGTATGTGGCTATATATATATATATATATATATATATATATATATATATATATATATATATATATATATATATATATATATATATATATATATATATATATATATATATATATATATATATATATATAATCCTGCCCATAGTGGATCTCATACTACATCTACAGTTACACAAATATATCCAATCCATTGAACCAATTCAACTACGAAATGAATAACCTAAGATTACCCTCCCTTAATATAACTTTACAAAACTATATAGCCGTTCACACCCGACTTAAATTTAACATTTAAATACATTCACACAGATTATTTTTATATAATTTGTTTTATAATGTCGAGTCTAGATCGGCTGCATAGATTCCATGATCAAAAACTTTCCAAATTAAACACAACCAATCAAAATACAAAGTCAATTGATAACGTCAATTGCTGAGGGAATACAGGAGACCCTTTGGTGTTCATCATAAGACACCGCAGTGATATCGTTGACTTATATATTCCAATCGACTGTGAAAACCACAACGTAATCAAACGCTAACGAATCTATGCAATGTCTATACCCAACTTAAATGTAATGCATTTAATAATTTCTACAATAAATATTACTACAAATAATAATAATAAAATGGAAATGATTTTAGCAAAACTTAACTATATAAATTTAAACAATCAATTATTAATTTGGAAATCAAATAAGAGTTCATTTTAAAATTTAATTAGCTGCATCTTTAAAAAAAAACAATGACGAAAGTTCTTAATTACTTGTTTTTTGTTGTTGTTAATTTGTAAAGTTCATAGCTCACGGTAGAAGAGTCCAGGTTTCTGCTTTTAATTCCCGCGATGCCTCCATTGGAAGATAATGTTCTGGAGATGGCAATAGCTGGTTCAAGGTATCACAGTCTTTTCATTTTTTTATACAGAGAGTGTGGTATGTGCATCCTACCACATCTCTCAAACACAAAATGCTGGAACTGTCAGAAAAAACTGTATTTCCATTTTTATATTATCCACATGGATTCAATCAACAAAATGTCACTAATCCATCACTTTCATTAGGGTCCGAGCCAAGGCTTAGTGCTTCCATTGGTCAAGCTAATTTCTTTTTATTTTCTTATCTATCTTTCATCAGATCATTTTAATTATACAAGAGCCCAAGGGCCAGTTTGGTTTTCGATAATTCATAAACAATCATTTCCATTTACAGATTACATTAATTAATACCTGTTTTTATTTTTAAATCTTGTACTTTTTTATAAAAAAGTATGTTCAAATACTTGTTTTTATTTTTTTTTTAATTTATTTTTAAAGTTTGGCATCTGTGCGAATGTATATACATTTAACAAACATTTTAATTTTAGCGTTTAGTTTTTTACTTTTATTTGCGAACTTTTAAGTTTTTATTTTAAATTAATGGAACGACATATTTATATATCATTACAATATATATATATATATATATATATATATATATATATATATATATATATATATATATATATATATATATATATATATATATACATATATATTACAAATATATTATTGTAAATTTATACAAGATGTATAAATATTTTTTCCAATCTGGGGTGGTTATTGGTGTCCATTAATTTTATTGATTTCTTTATATTGATCATCACCACCAAAAAGTATGATGACCTTATTCTATTTTCTTATTTGCAGTTTTAAGTGCATAAATTTTGGTTTTTTTATAAATGTTAAACAAAATAGTGTTGATTCAAGAAGGGGGAGAAATGCACATTGCACATTTTATTACTTATAGTTTTAACTTCCAATAAATGACTTTATCTTACATGGGTTATTATTTTAATATATCATTACATATTTGTTAAAACACTTAGAGTTTCACTTTAGTATTGAAATCTAATGATTTTATATTCTTATAATAGCATTTCTAGCATATGTCAGACATTATTGATGAGCCATATAAAGACTTTGATCTTGGTTTGCCCATATCTCATTCCAAGGATTCCTGATCATCCTAGTATGTCATTCTTTTCCTTAAAGTATAAATTTATATACTGCTTTGAATCACCTATATCTCACTTTGGGAATTTGAAGCCATTCTTTTTTAGTGTTCACATTCATAACAGTGGTCTTAGTTTGTCATTCTTCTCCTTAAAGTATAAATTTATATACTGCTTTGATTCACCCATATCTCACTTCAGGGATTTGAAGCCAATCTTTTTAGTGTTCTCATTCATAACAGTGGTCTAAGTCTACTTCTTGGAACAAGCATATTAGTGTAGTTGGAGCTCTGTATGGCTTTGCCATGATCCAGACCCAAAGCAACATCCTACCTACCTTTTTCCTTTTGGTACTCCTAAGCTGGAAGCTGGCATTCCACTTTAAAGTCAGAGAATGATATTTTAGCTGAAACAACCACACTCTCTCACTGACATAATAATAGCACTGCAATTTTTTATATATTTATATAATATATATATATATATATAAAATAAAAAATATAAAAAAAAAAAAAAAAAAAAAAAAAAAATTAGTCTGTTTAATAAAATAAAATGTAATGATGTGTGATGTAAAACATTTTTTCTTTATAATATTTTTCATTGGAGTTTTACATCCAACTGCTCATGAAGCTGCCATCCCCTTTATTGAAATAAGCAATTCTCATATTTATAGTGTTTCACAATATTTGAACATTAAATGTAGAAAATGTGTAATAAATAAATGTTTTTTTTAGTATACTTATGGATCAGAATGTATCTTTATTTAATTGTTATAAATTAATGCTATGAATTGAAATAAAACTATGTATCCAATGACATGAGCATTCTATTAAAGTTGTATAAATAGCAAAACTCTAATGTCATATTTTCATATGTGTTTTAATGTATAAACGTCCATCAACCATCCAGACAAATCTATTTTTATAATATTAAATAATATCCAATTTTGAAATATATGTTATGCATTGAAATGCCGCACTAAATTGATATCTGTCAAAATAAAAACTCCAGTTTGTAAAATGTTTGTAACCAAAATAAAGTTTCAAATGCATGAAGTTGATTATCTATATAAAATTATCTTGAATTTTGTCAAAATAAATATAAATATTTTTAAATTTAATCCAGTTGTTCGAATCTTCTTGATATATTTATGTATATTTTTAAACTTATATCTTGGGTTCACTCAATCTCTCATCATCATCACTAGTTCAGTTCTCATGCAAAACATTGTAGTACTGGGCTGTGATGGAATTAATTCATGTAGTATTACCTTAGGTGTTGTTCTTAGTGTTATAGATTTGGGGAATGGGAAAATAGGTTAGATTTTATAATTGCTCCTGACCTGTGTATCTCAAGCATGATTAGATTCAGGGTACTTTTGCTCATATTCTAAATCTTGTTGGATGTACGTACATTTTTGACTGGTACTATATATATATATATATATATATATATATATATAAAAACACATTATAAACAAAAACACATTATATATATATATATATATATATATAATGTGTTTTTGTTTGTAAACATATGTGTTAAATTCATACAAAAAAAATGCTTTGATTTCTTTTTTTATCTTTTTTTATTATTATAAAGTTCTAAATTTAAAGTTCATTAAATCTGTTCTTTCAGTTGAACTCCACCACTAATATTACTTATAAATTTGAAGGGAAAAGACGAATATTACAAAAGAAATTTTTATTAAGATAAAATTTTAATAGTTCTCAAAATAAACAATCTATTATACATGAAGACTTGTTAAGGAGATAATCACAGGTGGGTATAAAGATTTGATAATTCTTGGAAATGGTTATCATATGTTAATTAATTGAAAAGATGACATGTTTTAACTGGATATTCAGAAATTGCAGCTGTTTTGACGATTTGTTTGTTTGTTGTTTTTTTTTAAAAAATACATTTCTTTAGGTTCTTTAATTAGATATACTTTCTTTTTTACATTACTGTGCCTTTTATAAAACATCGGCAAGTAAGACATGAAATGAAGGGTTTTACATGTCCTGAGTCTGCTTTGTTTTTAGCAAATAATATTGATGGTTGTCTTTATCATTCTTTTATTATTTAACATTCTTTTATAACAAAATTGATCTAACTACGTTGAGAGTTTTATTAAGAATTAATTAAGATTTTTTTAAAGGGTAAACAATCCTCATTGTGCGAAATCTCTTTTGAAGTCAGAATATTCATATTTTTTTTTAGAATACTTCTCTTAGATCCACATGATACCAAAAATCCATTTTGTTTAAATATTCATGCAAACCCCATTAGTTGTTGTAGTACACCATTACATTTGAATAGTATCAAAAATAACTTAAAGTGAATGATAATAAAATAAATAAATAAAATAATTATTTTTTGTATAATATATTAAATTTTAAATACAGCATCTTCCTTATTATATATAATTTTTTTTATTCTTTATAGACATACATTAATGCATACACTTTCCCTAATTAATATGATAAGTACTATAACATTCAATAGTAACTAAATGTATTATTTCAATTATCTAGTTATTTTTTATATATTTTAAAACAATATTAAACTTAAAAGTAAATAATAAAAAAATGTTAACTTTATCAACTTTTTAAAATTACAAAGTTTAGAACAAACCCCCCCCCCCCAAAAAAAAAAAAAATTATACACGAAGAAAAAACTGACACAACAGTTTTATTTGTAAATTAGATCTATGACGCAACTATAAACGATTATTAACATCTTTATTTTTAAAGATCGCCTATTTTAGAATTTTATAAAGAAGTCCAACTACTATATATATATATATAATCAAAATCTCTAGACTAAATACTACAAAATTCAATATGGGTATATAAAATAAAAAAAATATTATATTTATATTGAAAATATTATTGATTTTTAGTATAACATATATACTAATTGTTATGTGTGTTCATTACAATGCTTTATGATTAAATGAGAAGTCTTTAAAGAAAATGAATTAATTTTATCAGACACAGACTTGTTTTATAGAGAGGGAAAAGTTGTGATTGCTCTGATGTGCACCTATATACTTAAATTATTTACTGCAATGCTTGTTGCATATAATGATAATATCAGAAGAAATATCTTTATCTAAAAGTATTTTGTGCAGTTTGAACTAATGGTTAATAAACACAATTTTATTTATTTTATTCCACTTTATAAACTACATGATCTTTTGTAGTTTTCTGTTTAATATTACAATCTTTGATAGAATATTACATAGACTTAAAAACTGTTTGAATAAAAATCAATGATTCCAATTTAAACCTGTATTAATGATTTTTTTTTATATGTCAAAGTGTTAACCAGGAAGCGAACCTGAGCCAGCTGCTCGGAAGACCGCTATACTAACCATTAGGCCACCAACGCCTGACCTGTATTAATAATTTTAAATAAAAATATATTACGTTTATCAATTTTATTATTAATAAATATGACTAAATAGTTTAGGAAGCACACTTTAGGTTATAATACTTCTCTACTTAACAATGTTTAATCAAATTAAGTGTGATTAAAATTTATGCCAGTTTTTAAATTTTATATTTCTGTTTTCTCATTTATTTTATATTTATAATATAAAATGATCTTTTTTTTTTTTTTCATTTATAATTAACTTTAATAACTAAATAGTTTGGCTATTTTATTATTTTAAACAGTCCCGATATGTTTTTTTTTTTTTTTTTATGTATTTGAGAGATTTGATATTACTCTATGATGTACTTTCAATATTAAAAGTATAATTATTTTTTTCATTTATACATAGCAATCTCAGATAGGTTATTCTATCTACTTTTATTTTTCACAGCCTTTGCTACAGGTTTTTTTTTATTTCTCAAATAGAACAGATTTGGAAAGAATAAGTTTTTATTCTAATCTTGTTGTAAGATATTACTACTAATTAAATTTGAATAGTTTTCCATCATTTTAATTTGGTACAAATCTCAATATTATAACCCATGCTGAAATAACTAGCTTTACAATCCTAAGTCTTAGAATACAGTTTAATATTTGAAAATTTAATCAACATTCAATAGCATTAGTTACTCTATTCCATTAATGTAAAAATAATCAAGGTTTATAAAGAATTTTTCTTTCTCATATGTAATTAAATACATACATGAAGATACTTTATAATAAAACGAATTTTATAAAGATATATACATGCATTTGATAATCTACATTTACAAAGAGCTCATTTTATGAACGCTTTTGATAATATTTATAATAAATTAATGATTTTTCCTTATTTCAAACAATTCTTTATTTTGTACTTAAGCTCTATGCATTATAAGTTGTGCAACTGTCTTTAAAATGATGCCTGGAATTTGCTATAAACTATTGATAATCATAACACTCAATATATAGGAATATTTTTTTAGACTGCAATAATCATATTTTGCATTTAATAGCAGAATCTTTGAAATAAAACAATGTGTAATCTCTATTATTTTTAAGCTACTTTACATTTTTTATATAAAATGGAAAAATGGTTCTATCATAAATGAAAAATTTAATTCTTTAATAAAAACAATAATATTAAATAAAGACTTTAATTTACTATTTTCAATCTATATTCATTCTCTACTCCATCTCAAACAACTGATACATGTGTTTCCATGCATATGAAAAAAATAAATGATCACCAAAATACATATTTTGTCCAGAAACAGCATTGGGCCAGATCATAATCTCCCACACATACATACAATCAATGTTAAGCCTATATTAAGATAATAATTTCTTAAATGTTAATGGACAGGTTTAAATATTCTCACCCTTCCAATCATTCAACCAACCATTTTATTAAAAAATCAAGAATGGAAGGCTCAAACCCCTTGAAGGATTTAATATTGAACATCTAGCCTTGATTTTTCTATTAAAAGAACAATTGAATTGTTGAAAAAAAGGATAGGATTGAAGCCTGTCCATAAACGTTTATAGACTAAACAATGATTATATATTATGTCAGAGATTATGATTGCTGGCCAACTGATGAGTGCTGTTTCTGCATGATATATATATATATATATATATATATATATATATATATATATATATATATATATATATATATATATATATATATAGGTGTGTGGGTGGTGTGTGTGTGTGTGTGGTGGAGATCATTTATCTTTTTCAAAACTCTATAGTCATGTGTATCAATTGATTGAGATGAAGTGAAGGATGAATATAGACTGAAAATCCTAAGTTCAAATCTCTCTATTTACTATCATATACATTCAGTATACTGAATCAATAGGTTTGTGATACTTGTAATATTTTTACTATTAATGTGAACTAATTTTACTGGACATTCATAGATGAAATATCACTTTTATATTTTAGTTTACATGTCAAACATCCCAAAACAAGTAATGATATATTTTTGGTGTTTAACCCATAATAAATAATATGATATTAACCCATAATAAATTATATGATAAGATATTATGTTACTTATTTGAAAATTTTGTTTTTAGAGTAAAACTAAGCATTTTTTTATTTATCAAGAACAATCCTTAAATTCCATTTGAGTAAATCAAAATATATTAAAAATGTTTCAATCCATGTCTTATTTTCAATGTTACACAATTGTTTTTGTAGAGAGTAGAGAGATTTGCTAATTTTTTTTATGAACACCATGAAGATATAAAAATGGAAATACAACAAATAAATCTTAGATATTTTGTTTTTAATATGATCTGTAAAGTTTTCATCCATTTTGTTTTAATACACATCCCAGAAATTCTATTTTCTAATAATAAGAAAAATCAGATATTCAATAAATATCTCATACTTTATTAACTCTCAAATAATTAATTCCTAAAACTTTATGAAAGTCTTGTAAATTGGCATTGCCTATAGAAATTAATTAAAAAATATTTTATATACTATTTAGTATTTTTATAATATCCACATAGAAGCTTCTCTTGAAATTTTGAGCTTATTACAAATATCACAATGTAAATTTATATATTTTTGCAGAAATAAACTAAAAATGAAACATACTAACAAAGTATTTGAACTCACCATTTTACTTTTTGTTAGTCTGATGTATTACATTACAAACATTTAATGTAAAATTAAAATACTTTTTATATTATTAAAATTAAATATATTACAATGTAAAGTGAATAAAGGAAAACATTCAATATGGAAATAAACACAAAATATTTTTTTTTAACTTTAAGAAGCAAAATTAATCTAATAAAATTTCATAATTATAAAATTAAAACAAGAATATATATAATTTCAGATCTTTTAACTGAAATTTGAACATTTTTAATGGATAATAATTTTATAGAGAAGATGTTCATGTATATGGAAAAACTATACTCCTACTCATAGTATTTTATTGCACAATTATCAAAATCAATAATTAAGCAGAGATCTTATCATAGAAACATATAATATAGATACAGTAAAAAGATTTGTATGATATAATAAAACAATTGTACTGAATATGCTAAAGTTTTATAGCAAAAAAAAATTGAATAGATGTTGAAATAAACATTTGATATCATATCTATATTATGTATAATCACATTCAAACAAAGCAATAGTGATTGGTTATAAAGGAATAAAGAGAAAAATAATCAATAATAATAATAATAATAATAATAATAATAATAATAATAATAATAATAATAATAATAATAATAATAATAATAATAATAATAATAATAATAATAATAGTAGTAGTAGTAGTAGTAGTAGTAGTAGTAGTAGTAGTAGTAGTAGTAGTAGTAGTAGTAGTAGTAGTAGTAGTAGTAGTAGTAGTAGTAGTAGTAGTACTATGTTGGAAAATTAAGAAAGTTATGTATATATTGAAGTTATACAATCATTACATAACATTACGTTCATTAATAATTTTATAAGAGTTTGAGAAAAGAAGTGTTTATTACAGCATCATTCAGTGAAGACAAATTATCTCAAAGCAAGGGAAAATTAACATCATATAAATAAATTGAAAAGGCATATATTTAAGAAACAAATATGTTATAGCACTTACATGCATATGTATGTGTATATATAATAATCACTATTTTTTCATGCATGTAATAAAAAATGATGGTAAGGTTTTTAGAAAATATTATATAATTTTTTAGTTTCAGTATTAAAAAAAAAAAACAATAAAACACAACAAATGTTGGATTAATATGGATATTTTGTATAATGAAATTTGTTTTAAAAGAACAAAATAATAAAAATATGTGTAAGTAGGAAATTCAAAAGTCTTTTGCGTTCTAAAATCGCAGTAACTAGGACTTTGAAATATAATGACAATTCTGTCGTAAAACTTCACAAGGAGCATTTCAGAAATCTAACCGTAAAGTACTTAACCCTCGACAGAAATATAATATTTGAAAGATTGCATTTAGAACGTTAACCTCAAAAATATTATATATAAAACATTGAGAAAATAAAAAAAATAAAAAATCCATTATAAAAATAGTAAAAACAAAAACAAAAAAACATTTACCAGAGCTCTGAAAGTATAATAAAAAATAAAAAAAATTGAAAAAAGCTTCATATTATCAATTTTAAACTAATTCTAATTTTACACAGTAGCTAAATGGCAGGTCAGAATCCATATTGAAACATTTAATCCTGCGAAAATTTAAAAAAAAAAAAAAAAAAAAAGGTTGATAAGAACTATTTTAAAATTACAAATAAACGTTTAATTTACATTTTATTGTATGTATTTATTATCAATATTTTATGTGATTATGTCTTTTAAATTATATATATATATTGTAACGGTCAGGTTTGTATATTTGCTCAACAGACCGAGAGTCCAAGCCAGAGAACCAAAAGCTGACCAAGTCGGGATAGTAGTATCCTGCATCTGATCATACCTCAACTCTTTTACCCTTGCTTCCAAATCAACTCATTGCAAATGACATGCCTGAGGTTACACTCGATATCTCTTTATCCACGTTCCAGCAATGGTAAAGCAGTAAATCATGAGACATTCCCTTTTAACACATAATATATAACTTAACTAGTGATTCATAAAGTAATGAGCAAGAATGGAGACTGAGATAAATTTATATTTCATAAATTTAATGTAACACTTAATAAGTTATAAAGCAAATAAATTACGTACAGATTACTGACAAGCAGGTTATAGAATATTCAGGATTACAAACGATATAATAAAGGAAATTATATAGTGCTCACATGCAGATGAGTGGGTAACTAGATTTACAAAGAATATGATAACGTAAATTATGATGCTTACACACAGGTGAGTGAATATTTAAGTTTACAGAGAACATTAATGAATAGTTAGTAAATGATAACTCGAATTATATATATATATATATATATATATATATAATAAAAATATCCGTTAATTAAAAATAATATTGTAATTATAATTGAAATAATATTTTTAAACGGTTTATAAACAATTCAAACAATCTTTAAATCCGCAGAAGTATTTTCGGTTACTTTCAAACCTGCCTCAACTGCTATTAAATTCAAAAACTAAAAGCGGAAGCAAACGTCATCAATTCAAATTCCACGAATCTCGTATTTTAATGTTAGAAGCTTGTCGATTTATCAAATGTGTTTTATTCCTGTTTATAAAAATTGCCTCTTTAATTTTTCTTTTACTATAATTTCTCTCTTCATGAAGAATTTTCACATTTTCAAAATTAAATTTAAATTTATGTTTACATGTTTTTTCATGATCAAAGAAAACTGAAGAAGATATTAAATCACCATTATTTTTATTTTTTACACGCTTATATAACAATTTGTGTTCCTTCAATCTTTTCTCAATGTTGCATCTAGATTCACCTATATATGATAGCATACAATCACAAAAAATTTGATATATGACATTACTTTTTTGCTTGATAGGTATGACATCCTTAGAATTATTAACTAATTTGTTAATATTGTTTGGAACGTAGAATGAAACATTAAATACATTCTTATATAAATCCTTAAAAAATTTTACTTGTGGATTTGAAATAAATGGAATAGATATCCATTTTTTATTATTAATCTTCATTTCTTTTAAATTATAATTTTTTTTAAATTGACTTAAAGTATTGTTTATTTGTTCCATTTTATAACCAACATCAAGCAATTCCTTGGCAAATATCTCAATATTTTTCAATTTATCACTTTGGTAATGACATAATTTTTCATTTCGAAACAGATCGGATTATAAAACTTGCCATCTTATGCATCATTGGTACTTTTGATTTAAAATTTATATATCCTCTTTTTTGCAATGGCTTAATTATTAGTTTATAATTTAATATACTGTTATCTCTTGTGATCATTAAATCTAAATAGTTAATCTTATAAAATATTATTTCAATTATAATTATATATATATATATATATATATATATATATATATATATATATATATATATATATATATATATATATATATATATATACTGCTCACACACAGGTGAGTGAATACTTAGATTTTCAAAATGTTTAATGTGATTATCAATAAACAATACCCAAAACAAATTTTATCAGCTCATGGGCAGGTTATTGAAAGTGGGTTGCAAAATGTCTAGATAGATTATGAGTTGAAGAGTTGACAATATGCTTATACCATCTTTTATGTGCTAACCTATGCCATGATCAACATTGTAAAAATAAGTAATAATTAGAGTGATTGATTATTGGCAACAGCTTGGCATTATATTATTATTTTTACCAAGTTTAAACATAACTTATAATGATGTTTGCATCATATTATATGTAATTACTACACAGATAATCGTTCTAACTGAGATTCCAAAATGGATCAAAGCCGATGTTAATCTCTATGGGAGGTTAAACTGATGTTGGGCAGATGAATGTCAGATTCTAGGGCATTACAGAGTATAGTAGCAGAACATATGCATCTCAAATGTGTTCTTAATTGAGGTTCATTGCCTAGTAATCAGATCCCCAAACTGAGCTACTTGCTATAATACAAAGAGGCCATTTTATTCAAGTGAACAGAACAGTGGATTAACGAGCACTTGGATCCCTTTGGTACATTTAAATAAATAAATGTCACAATTTCCTAAACTTTTGAGGCATGACTTGATATGGACACGATCCTGATGTAGGCAATTATAAGTATCGCAAGAAGTTATGCATATTTATGCTAACTAGCAACACATTAAACATGCTAATTTAATATTTTCTAAATGAATTATGCCAAATCTTAGCTTCTATCAGCACCACTGCCACTGGTCAGTTCATAAATAGTATTACTTCGTCACACAACAAGGCAATAATAGGAATCTGATTTAAATATATCTGTATAGTTTAATCTCTATTTTAAAAAATGTTACAGCAAAGTTAAGGATTTGCTAAGATTTAAAATATTACTTATATGTTATATAGCTCACGTCTAATATTAAGTAAATATTGATTTTTTTAAAAAACCTAAGCAAAAGATTGCTTTTTAAATTAACTTAAGCAAATACTCATTTTAAATAACTTACGCAAAATATCCATTTTTTAAATAACTTACACAAAATATGTGTTTTAAATAACTTACGCAAAATATGCATTTTAAATAACCCATAATGTGCATTATAAGTAACTAATACACTCTAGTGTAAATAATAGTTTGATTTCCAGAAGGGAGTTTTGCCTATATTTCTTTATATTATAATATTCTAACATAAATAGTTTCTCCAATAATTATTAAACCTCACAAAACTTTGTTCTCATGAACATAGCATAAATTAATAAACATGAAATTAAAAACTAAATATAGATGACTTAAGAATAAATTGCAAAAATGATCAATAAAGTTATAATTTAGAAATGAAGAATTTGTTTGAATGGTTTTATAAAACCTAAATATTTATGATTACAAGCAAGAATTTTGAGAGTGCTCTAAGCTTTAAAGTAAATTTAATATAAACAGTTTAGTTTAACATTTAAATAATATAATTAAATCCGAGACTTAATTAGTTAGCTAGCTTTTAATTTAGAATTGGTTTAGTAATGTAATTAGCATATTCTGCAGAATGATTTATCAGTAATACTTAGTAGTAAGTCTTTCAAGGTATTGTTTTTTTTTACTGGAATTTTCCTTTGCATTAAATCAGGCTGATGTTTTTCTCCATTAAATCTATTGTGGCAGTTCTATTACTTCGGTTGTGGCTTTCTCCATTACTTTGATCAAAAATTAGTTAGTACTTCAAGTGTAGTTCACCATCACTGGGCTCAGACTGAAGTTGTTTTTTTTTTCCATTCTGTATAACAGTTTTTTGTGGGAAATAGATGGCAGTCTATCATCCTTTAGCCAAACATTCTCATTTTAACAGTTAATGGCTTGGTCAGAATTCACCTTGGTCAAAGTAATGCAGGGACAGCTTTTTAATTATTTTTCAACACTTGTCTTTCAGAAAATGTGTATCAACAGTTTTTAATGGCTACTACAGGCTTTTTATACCCTATTTTGACAGTATCCCCCCCCCTTTTACTTTCACAGTGTCACTTGTTTACTGACCTTGAACTTTGCCTTTATTTCAATTTCCACTTAGTTTTTAATATTTACTATAGCTAAATCTGGAGTTAAATGCTCCATTCATTTGGGTTTTTCAATTGCTCTTAATATAAATTTATGCCTGACTGGATTTTCTAATTTATTTTTGCCTATAATTTTAAATAAGGTCAATTTTCAGCCAAAAGTTTATTTTTAGATGAAATGTTAAAACTTGTAAACAAATTACAAATTGTGTAGTCTTGCATTGGTGGTCGAGAGGTCAGCGCGACTGCCTTGCACTTACAGGCAGTTGCCCGGGTTGCGGGTTCACGTCCCGGCCAATGCTATGATACTTTAAAAAAAAAAAAATACAGCTTGTGTAATTTTAAGCAAACAATAAAACTAAAAAAAATATTTAAAATGAATATTAAAACTTAAATGCATAATTTTATAAATTTAAACTTATTAATTTGTTATATATCTAAATTCTAACTACACACATGCTATGTTTACTTCAGTTTTAACAAACATAAAGGAATATGTGCGTCTATAAATATTTATGATTGCATCTTCATATTATAGTTAACAATGTGATTATACACACACATACTCGGCAATATTACAAGCACACTCAAAGTTTTAAATTAAAGAAATACATGCAATCTGAATGAAATGAAATACATTATTATAGAATATAATAGGTTAAGCAGACAAGTCGATAGATCTATTTGTTTCAATATATATAGTAATGGTATAAATGGGACAGATGTACATGTAATGCCCGAAAGACAAAGACTACTGAATATTAATTAAATATAAATTTATGAAAAATTGAAAATAAATTAAATAAAAAGACTTATACATCCAATTCCCGAGTCCTTATCTTACACCAATACAATCTTAAAAAATACGTGAAATAATACAGAATAACTCTTATGAACATGATGAGAATACTAAAATTAATGGTTCAACTCTTAAATAGTTAAATAACTATAAAATGATGATCTTACAACTGTATATTATTTGAAGTTTTATTTATTTACATACCTTTGAAGAACATTGTAATTATTACTTCTTAGTGAATCAATGTAAATAAAATTCAGGACTTCTATTTTAGTAAATAATAATAATAATAATAATAATAATAATAATAATAATAATAATAATAATAATAATAATAATAATAATAATAATAATAATAATAATAATAATAATAATAATAATAATAATAATAATAATAATAATAATAATAATAATAATAATAATAATAATAATAATAATAATAATAATAATAATAATAATAATAATAATAATAATAATAATAATAATAATAATAATAATAATAATAATAATAATAATGATGATGATGATGATGATGATGATGATGATGATGATGATGATGATGATGAGAATGATGATTATGATGATGATGATGATAATTTGTTTACACCAGATAGTAATAAATAATAATTTAAGTTAATGAGAAATGAAAGTGTAAATTCAATACGCACTAATTATATAAATGTTAATACTGATTGGTGATGTGAAATAACAGATGTAATTTTCATAAACAGAGAAAATTCTATATGTATATTCATTTATCAAGCACACACAATCTATAAAAGTTTGTAATATTATGATTTGGAATTATGGTGATAAAAAAAAATATTTTATTCAAATGACATAAAATTATTGGTTAACTACAAGTTTCAATAATTATTATAATTTTCCTCTAGTTTTGTATACATTTAAACATTTATTCCTCAACAAACATACATTAATTAATGTCCCTCTAAATAAACATATAATAATATTTAAGGTGAACACCTGATAGGGTGATTACCTATTATATATGCATAGTATAGATACATTTAAACACCATTAACCTTTGAATAGAAGTGGCTGGTCATAGATGTACATGGCATCCAGTAGCTCAAAAACCGCCAGTTTTGACATTATTGTAGTAAATTTATGATCATTTTAAAACTTAAAAAAGTACTGTAAGGTGCTGCCCTGTAGAATTATTCAACAAGTAAAAAAATCAATAATATTCAAATTTATGTTTTAACAATGGAAGAAAGCATTGGTTGTTGTCAAAGTGGTCAAACGAGACTACATATCAATAATTTTCATCACTCCAAGTTTTTTGTTTCGATTTTGAAAATGAAAATGAAAGTTTTAGAGCATTTTTAAAGTATTTTTTGACATATTATAAATTATTTAGATAAAATATGCTGAAAATAAAATTATTTCAGAAAAATAGTTGAGATTTTAGTAAAAATTATTTATTTTTATACAATGCAAAATTGACAAAGAAATCAATTACATCCACAACACTTTTAAGTTCTCCACTATGGATTTTTTTTTTATAATTATAAATAGAAATTTTTGAAGAAACTTTTGTTCACTTTCATAATCTGACAAATTATTAATATACTTTTTACAAATGAAATTAAAACAAATGTAATATTAAAGATGAATATATTTATAGTGCTGATTCTGTAATTGACCAATCAAAAGTTTAGAGTTTTAACTCATTCAGCCAAACAGAATTTTTGACAACACAAAGGTTAAATTATCCAATATCTATGGAAAAACAGTGGTAAAACAAGGTTTTTTTTAAATTTACTCATACTAGTTTACTAATATAACTTTACCCATGAATATTTGGTATCTTGATCCTCTTTTGGATAATTATCTTAACACACCATCCTATAGGATAGACCTCTTTAGTGGCATGTACATAAAAAAATTATGAACCACTAAATATAAATTTTCAGTGAATGATTTGAATTTATTGTCATAATTTATCTTGATAATATTGGTTATTTATTTTGTTATGATACAATTTAGTCATCATGAACTGGAATATACATAAGCACTACACAAAATTATTAAAAAAATTGATAATATATCTAAAAATATGATTATAATAAATATTGTCAAAATATAATAATATGACTATCAGAAATCTAAAATTTGTTTTTTTTTAACATAACCCCCCCTCCCCAGTCTTTTTAACATTGGTATTATTAATTATTTTTTTTAATAATATTATTGTCATTTATCCTAAACTTTCACACTGCACATCAGGTAAATGCACATATATAATGTACTGACTACATATAGATGGTCAAAATATATTGGCATTTGGTAATCTTTTAAAAAAATCTTTAAAAAAATAGTAAAATTTAAAAATCTTTAAAAGACGCAACTGAATTTTTTTTTTAATTAGTGTAATTTTTTTTTTTTAAACATACAATGAAAGTTATTTTTTGTTTCACATTTATCTATGTTATTTAACAAAAGTTGAAATTGAAAAAAATAAAAAGGCATGCAAATTACTAATCTAGATAAATAAAATTAAAAGCATGTGAAGCACTTGAAAGAGAAGATATAAAGAGTGCAAAAATATTATAGCACTTTCGAGGCAGGTAGCCTCATATTCAGTACTGCTATGAATATGAGGCAACCCACCCTGAAAGTGCTAAAATATTTTTGCACTATTTATAGCTTTTCTTTCAAGTGCTTCACATGCTTTTAGTTTTATTTATTATAATATTAAGAGAGAAACTTAAAATTCTTAATAATCTAGATAAACAAAAATAATTCAAAAAGTAAAAAGATTACAATTATTAAAATATTTTAACTCTAATTAAAGATAGCAGAAATAATTAAAAAAAAGAATTGTTTCACAGAAAAAGAAAGGTGAATATGTAAGATTATGGACTTACATATCTTGATAACAATAATATGTGCAGAAACTCCAAAACTGGATTGTGATACAAAAAGGTGAAGACATCTTTGATCTAGGTCTTCTTTTTGTTGTTATATAATCTTTGAGTTTTAGAGTTAGAGGTTTCAAGAACATGACCAAAGGTAGTAAAATGCATAGGTATACTTCTCACTTGCTGAATGCAGCCTGCAAGCAAGGATGGTAATGAAGAATTGTGGACATTGTCTTTCAGAATCAAGAGACCACCACAAAAGAGCTTCTAGCTCCAACCGACAGGGCAAAACAATTAAATTTTAATGACCTTGGGATCCCATAAATCTACACAAACTTGCCAGTAAGCTAAACTATTCATATCCTGATTGTGACTAATGAACTATTTGCAATTTATATGCTTATAATATAATCCCAATAAAAACTTTCCCTGAATTACAACAGACATTTTGATCCATGGATTGTTTTTATAAAGAGAGAACAGAAGTGAATGAACTTTGTTAATTATGTAATATGATTACCTGGATTAGTGTGCATGTCTTTTCTAAAAAAATAATAATTTATCATTAAATATTTTAATTTTATAATTAAAAATTTGCCTGTAATATAACTTTCATCTGTACATTATTAATTTTAGTTATTTATTTTAGTAGTAAGACATGAATGTATCAAATAACTTTGTCATGTGGTGATTATTCAATCCCTGGGAAAAATTCATTAACAAACTTTAAAATGACAGATAATCAATATATCAAGTTTTTTTTAGTAATTTTTTTTTTCATTTATGATAAGTGATGTAATGTGGCAGGTCAGTGAATTCTTGTAGAATTCAGTTACCCTTGTTAATATAAATAAAAAACTGATTCCACCAGCAGTATAAGTCATAATAATTTGTAGGTCAGTTAATCATGAAATATAACTTTGTTTTTGAAAATAGGAACAAGATATTTTTCTTCTTCATAGCTTGATTAACTCATGTATTTTAGTGCATAATAAAAGACCTATTAAAATGTGAAAAACATTACAATGACTATCCAACTTAAGGCTTCGACAAAAAAAAAAACACAACCTGATATGTCATAATGTTATAAAAAAAACATTACATTGAAGGCCCAAACCCATAGCTGGAGAATTAATAAGAGTTTTACAATAAACAAACTTGAAAACAGATTATATCAACTATAACATTATTTTTATAAAACTTATAGAAAAAACATGATTGCAGCTTATGTAGATGTTAAGTCACAAATATTGACCAGGTGTGCAGATACTGAAGAGGAAAAAAAGCATAGCCCTGAGTTCTTATTCCTGTAGAGTAACATGAGACTGTACTTAAATTCCTATCAGTCTTATAAGATCAGGGTCCCAAGAAATGGGAGGGTGGACTAAGTGGCATAAGTTGTTAAATCTCAAAAGAATGAGCAATGCTTGTATGTGCTTAGACTTTGTCTTATCATTACTCCTATGAATGAGTGGAAAGGACACAGGTGAATATGGAAAGGTTTCTCATTTTTACCATGTTAAAGCCTTAAAAGTGGGCTTTAATCCTACATGTCACTTGTGAATGAGTCTACAAAAATCTATCAGTAATGCTAATACATAAAAAAAAATAAACCCAGAATACAAACTTAAACTTAGTAAAAATAAAATTAGGTTTAATCCCATATTTTATAGGCTCAATCACCTATTTTTATTCTTGATTATTTAATCCAGGGATATTGCACCATCTACATACAGATGATTCAAATATATTGGTATTGGTTAATATTTAAAAAAGCTTTTAAAAAAAGGTAAAATTTAAAAATCTTTAAAATATGCAACTGAATATTCTATTTTAATTAGTGTAATTTATTTATTTTTAAACTTACAATGAAAGTTATTTTTTTGTTTCATATTTATCTATGTAATTTAATAAATGTTGAAATTAGAAAGAATAAAAAGGCATGCAGATTACTAATCTAGATAAACAAAAAAAAAATCCAAAAGTAAAAAGATTACAATTAGTAAAATCTTTTTAACTCTAATTAAAGATGGTGGAAAGAATTTGTAAAAAGAATTGTTTAACAGAAGAAGAAAGGTTAATTTATAAGATTATGGACTTATGTATCATGATAACAATAATATGCACAGAAGTTCCAAAACTGTATCATGATATAAAAAGAGAAACACAACTGCAATCTAGGTCTTCTGTTTGTTGCCATATATTCTTTGAGTTTTAGAGTTGGATGTTTCTGGAGAATGACCTGGGGTAGTAAAATGCACAGGAATACTTCTCACTTGCTGAGTGCAACCTGCATGTAAGGTTGGGAATAAAGCATTGTGGAAAATGTCTTTCAGAATGATTAGGCCACCACAAAAGAGTTTCTAGCTCAAACTATGGAACAGACCAGAAATATGAATATGGCAGCAGGAGAAACCAATTAAATTTAAATGAGCTCAGGATCCCACGAACCTATACAAATTTACAGATAAGCTAAACTATTCATATTGTGATTGTGCCTAATGAACTATTTGCAATTTATAAGCTAATAATATAATCCCGATAGACACATTCCCTGATTTACAAGAGACATTTTGGTTCATGGATTGTTTTTATAAAGAGAGAACAGAAATGAATAAAATGTGTTAATTGTGTGATGTGATTACTTGGATTAGTTGTGCACGACATTTCTAATTAATAATAATAATTTATTATTAAATATTTTAATAGTATAATAAAACATTTGCCTGTAAGATAACTTTCATCTGTATGGTATTAACTTTAGTTATTTATTTTAACAGTAAGACATGAATGTATCAATTACATTTGCCCTTATGGTGATTATTTAAGACCCAGGAAAATTTCATTGACAAACTTTAAAATGACAAAGAATGAATATATCAACTTTTTTTACTAATTTTCTTTTTCATTTACAATATGTGATGCAACATGGCAGGTCAGCAAATTCTTGTAGAATTCTGGCATCCTTGTTAAAATAAATAAAAAAAACTGATTCTGCTGGCAGCATAATTTATAATAGTTTATAGGCCAGTTAATCGGGAAATATAGCAATGATTTTGAAAATAGGAACAAAATATTTTTCTTCTCCATAGTGTGATTAACTCACACATTATAGTGCATAATAGAAGGACTATTAAAACATGAAAAATGTTACAATATATATATAATATTTTGCGGGTTCATCCGTGTTAAAAACTTTTAATATTAATATACTGACGTTTCGACTTGGTCACACAAGCCATCGGATGGCTTGTGTGACCAAGTCGAAACGTCAGTATATTAATATTAAAAGTTTTTAACACGGATGAACCCGCAAAATATGTATTTTATATATTTAACCCGTGTAAATCTTCGTTTTAACATATATATACACACACACTTAAATTTAAATTTAAATGCATATTCTGAAATTTCTGATGAAAGAAAAATAAATTTACCAGAAGGCAATATTAAAGTTTGTATTAAATGCCAATTTATATTTTAGCTTGCCTTTGAAAAGTAGACATTAACTTTTCTTTTTGTTCAGTCATATTGAATTGTTTTTTTTAATATAGACCTTTCCAAGTATGTACATAGTTTTTTTTTTTTTATATAAGAGAAATGTTTATTAAAATAAAATCATATCAAAGTAGGCAACATGTAAAAATGAACACCTTTAAAAAAAAAAAAAAAGAAAGCAAAGGTTTTTTTTTTTCTTAATGACAAATATCCATTATTATTGTTATAGTATTTGCTCAAGGTAATTGTTTTATAAAATTTATCAAGTGATCATTATTATAAACAAATTCATTTTAAATATTAATAATGCATACATATATACAATTAGGTTCATATACATATAAATGTAACTTATTGTTTATTTTTTAATAAGCCCTGCTGAATCATATATATGTAAAATAAAGTAATATTATGTTAGCATAGCTTTTTCTTCTCTGTTGTTTTAGTTTAGAGAAATAAAAGATCAAATTGCATATATATATATATATATATATATATATATATATATGTATATATATATGCAATTTGATATATATATATATATATATATATATATAATATGGAATTAGGTAAAATAACATTTTAATCCCTCTTGATATGAAACACATTTTCTTTCAAATCAAACAGCTATTGAAAAAAAATGTCAAAATAGATTACATATGATTCTTTTAAGACAATAAAAGATCATACAAAAGTATTATCTTCTATATTTATGTCTGCAACTATTTTAAAAATAGATTATATAATGAGATAAAATTAGCTAAGACAATGATAATAATTAATAATCCAATAAGAATCAATATTTTTGTAATATATATATATATATATATATATATATATATAAAAATATTGAAAAATATGCTCCGGATATATATATCTGTCATATATATATATATATATATATATGACAGAGCATGGTCCGGGTTTATAACTCCATAGCACAAATTTTCCTTTAAAAAAAGCATATTTACCTATAATATTATTAAACTTCAAAAAACGATATTATTAAAACTAAATCAACCATATTATCATTATTACCACTTATATAAGAAATAAAATTTTATACTAAATTCATCAATGAAACTGGATTAAGGCTAGGTGCATCATATTCAATATACTACTCTAATTCATTGTTTTACAATTATTTTAATTATAGTGATAATTCCACTAGCAGGCAGATCATATCTATCAACATCCAGTGCCTTGCATTTAATATTGTACTTAAGCAAACTAATCTGTAACAAAACATGGTTTATGTATATATTATACACTAAATCCTTCCTTTTAATTTTGATGGAGATATTTGTGGATTATTTAATTTAATAAGCTAAAATGAATATCTATAGGATCAACAGAACACTTAATCTTCAGATTGCATACAAACATTAAATTTTTATATCAGATAAAATGATTGTCCTCTTCATTGACACTTGATCAAGATTTATTTACAATTTGTATTTTCATCTTGCATCTGAAACTAAACTGATACCAATGATTAATGGTCATTATAACATTAAATGTGGTAAGATTTATCATTTTATGATAATCCTAATTTGCCAATTGATATCATCATCATCATCATTATTGTTAATAAAATGATGGATGAAACATTTTAATCTCACTGACTTAAATTTTGGATACTTTTCATCAACTTAAGCTTTCTATCCCAATAGTCTCTTTCATTATGGAGAATTTTGGAATAAGTTAAATTAATCTTTAGCAAATTAAACATAGTCACTTAATTAAAATGTATTCAAGCTATTATATAACTATGACAACTTTCCTTTCTGGGAATAATATTATATGAAAGTAATTAATTAATATGGTATCCCTAAGAAACACTCTAAAATGACTTTTAATATCAACACTGCTACACTAATAAATTCCCAGAGAATTTTCAAATTAATCTATCACTGGTTCTACTCTGTGATTCATAATAATATTCTCTATTTCTTTATGTTTCATATATTTATAACAAACTATATGCCTCTTTGCACTAACTATAATACACTGCATCTCTTTATACTCTTTCAATAATATTTTATTTTTTTCCAATTTACCTTGATTTTTCATTAATTCCCTATGTTATATACTAGACTTCATCCTAATATTTTCAAACTTTGCAGGAGTACAATTAACTTCATTATGAATTTTAACTTTAAAATCACATTTTGTCCTCTCAATTTTATTGATCCTTTTAACTATTTCTTTGTATTCCTTTTAAGACATAATGACCTCATCACTTGGAAATCTTATAACTCTTTTCAAAGTTTTTTTATTGCTAATTCTAATAGATCTTCTACTTTTTGCCTTCTTCTCTCTACTCTCCAAACTTTGCATTATATCATACATACAATTTCTTCCTATATAGCATCCAAATCCTGCCTAAATTCTTTAAAACCTGCATTAGACACATTCAACCTAACATTAATTTCATCTTTTAATCCTATAGAATCTACTTTTAGTCATTTCATATATTCCTTCAATTCTTTCAAATTTGCCTTTAACCCATCTAAATTTTAATTGAATTCTGCCTTTTGCTGTCTTAATTTTTTTTTATCAAAATTGACTCTAAATTTTACCATTTCATCATTTAATTCTACATTTTTTTTTTTTTTAATTTTTATTAAAATTAATTCTGGATTTTACCATTTCATCCTTTAATTCTGTCTTTTGTTCCTCTAATTTTATGAGAATGATTCTCAACAGTTTTGATACATCTATCTCAGGCTTTGCCTCTAAATTAAAGTTATTTTTTATAATGATACTTAACAAAATAATTATATATATTATGATGGTTGTTCCACCTCATATGTCATCTAAAAAATATAAGATTATTAAGAGTTTGATCATATAATCAAACTCAGTTGATTTTTTCATAAATAAATACTTTGTATAAATAGTGCTTCTCCTTATTAATATTTTTATAATAATAAAAAATAATGACATATATTATATATTGAATGCATAATATCAAAAGTCACTGATGAAAAAAAAAAAAAGATTTAAAAAAGTGAAAAAAATTACATTTGTAAAGAGATAAATATTTACAGCTTATCATTATATTTTAATTTTCACAAAAGTCTTTTCTTAGTTTATTATATTAAGTTTATTAATTAAAAAAGGAAATTTAAAGGGATATTTGATATTATTGTTTTCAAGAAGGTTTGTGATTATTGTGTTCTAGTTGTATTTTTATATTGGATTATTTCCATTATCTAATAAGTGTATTGAATGTCTTTAAATTTTTTTAACTATATTTAAATATTCCAAATTCATTCAACTGTTATTAATAGCCCATCAAACTGGTTAGTATATGCACAACATTTCTAGAGGCATTATTCTCCCTTTTGCTTCAAATGTTACTGGCCTGACCAGTGACAGTACTAGCATGGGATTCGAACTGGACCCTTAGATTTTTGAGTATTGAATTTTAAAAATAACACAGTTGGTTACAATGTTACCTTAAAATTCAATATCTAAAAATCTAAGGGTCCAGATTAGAATCCCATAGTAGTACTGTCACTGGTCAGGCCAGCAGCACCAAAAGAAGAGGGTAGAATAATACATAATGAAACATTGCATATATAGTACAAACCAATTTGATGAGTTATTACTAATAGTTAATTGTATTTGGAATATGCAAATTAAATTAAATTTTTATAAACATATTCAATATGCATATTAGATATTGGAAATAGTCAATATAAAAATAAAACAGATATTATTCATTGACAATTTGATTTAGGCATATGTTTTTCTTTATAAATAAGAGACAAACTGATCAGTGTTGTACTTTTAAAGTTTAAACAATGTTCTGTATTTCATGCACTGTTAGAATGGATGTTAAGGGAAACAAAACAAAAAAAAACATTGTTTATTTTTTTTGGACAGCAACCAGGTAAAACTAGAAGTTTTTATTTTTATTTTTTTTATTAACAAAAACAGAAATTTCACTTAAATGCTTCTGATCAAAAGAACGGTGGGTTTAGAAGACAATCTTGGAAATCCCAGAGTTACGACCACTCCAGTTGCAATATGTCATTTCATTTAGGCAATTCTAAGGCAAGAACAACAAGGATGGATTTAATGTTAAACACCATAAACAATGGCCATTTTGTAAACTGGAGATCAAATTACTTCCAAGTTTCTCTGGCATCAATGAACTCAGTATGATCTCCAATTATTTAGCTCCATAATAAACAAGAACATACTAAAAACTTTTGCTCTTATTTGATTTAAAAAAATAAGAAATTATATATATATATATATATATATATATATATATATCTTATTTTTTTATATATATATATATATATATATATATATATATATATATATTATTTTGTCTGGATGTTCTAGCTCCTCAATGAAATGAGCCATACTCGAAACAAATTGATCTGGGGATAGGAATATTCTGGATAGAGATTTTAAATATTTTCCTTTACTGCACTTATGAATTAAGAGTTTGTTTGAGCTATTGGTTCACTCTCCATATTATATCAATATATTTTTCTAACAGTGCATTTTAAAAAAATGAAAACTAATGATCAAATTTGTAATTTGATTACATATATACATATACAGAATGTGTGTACAACATTGATAAAAGAAACAATCTTGCAATGTGATTGAAATTTTATTTATTATTGTTAGTAGTAATATTTTTAACTAAAATATGTTGACTTGTAAATGAGGGGTAGGTTAGTATGTTTATTTGCATTGACTATGCAAATGGAGAGGAATGATTAAAAATCATATACCTTGTTTGTGTTTAAGAGATTACAAGTTTTGTTTAGTAAATAATTTCCAAAGTAGATCAAATTAATGTAGATTAGTCAAGAGTTGGTGGTTTAGAGGTCAACACAGCAACCTTACAAGCAGTTGTACCAGGGTAGTGGGTTTGCTTCCTGGCCGATGGTATGTCACATGAAAAATTAATGTAAATTATTCTTTTAAGATTTAATAGCATTAAGGAATATAATTGAAGTGATATGTTAATAGCTATGTGTTAGATTACAGACTGAACATTTTGTTATAATTTTTTTCAAGTGTCATAGCATCGGCCAGTTTACGAACCCACAACCGGGGCAACTGCTTGTAAGGCAGTTGTGCTGACCTCTCGACCAACAATGCAAGACTGCATTTTGTTATATTTTTAACATAAAAATATACAAATCTCTCATGTGCTTAGTTTAATGACATTTCCATAACAGATCACTGCTAATGATATATCATGAATAAAGTGAGCTATTAGTGAAGTTAAATATTTAAGTAAAGGATATTAACATTAAAAAAAAAAAATATTGATTTGATCAATCATATGGAAACAAATATATATATATGAATTTTGTAATAAATTCTTGTCGTAAATATGACCTAATTTGTATGTGTTAATGTGCCCTGACTAGCTAAAGAAACATCGTTGTTGACTTTATTTAAGGGCTACCTATTGGATCATAAAAAAAAGAAAAAAAATTATATCTTGATTGATTTATATTTTTTTTTTTATTTAAGCGGCAGGGAATATGATAGTTCTTCCACCCCATCACGTCATTTAAAGATATGAGATTATTAAAAGTTTGATCTATGATCAAACTCAGTTGGCTATTTTTTTCATAAATAATTACTTTAGTTATTACTAATATTTTTATAATAAAAAAATAAGTCAAAATAATAAAATGTGTTATAAATCGAATGTATAAATAATATCAAAGTTCGGTTAAGTAAAAAAAAATGACTAAAAAAAAATACATTTATATCAAATTTGTTAAAAACTGATAGATCTATCAGGTTCGACATATTTACTGTTTTATGAATTTTTAGTTTCATATATAGGCTTTAATTAAAATATTGTGTATTAAAAATTAGCAAAATTGTAATTTCCATTCGTAATTGAATACCCACATGATTTGGTAAATTAGTATGACGGTGGGCGCTAAGAATTCACAGATCGCAATTCGGCCAATCAAGTTCGTTGATCAAACGTCACATGACACACTGAGTAATAAACCATTCTTATATTTTTTTTTATAATTAAATTAAATAAATAATAATTGGATAATTAAAAAGCTTTATTATATCTGTATTTTTTTTTATTAGAAAGTCATATATACATATAAACGTATGGTAAGTATAATGTTTTTCTATCTTATCGTTTCTATTTTGAAAAAGAAAAAAGAATTCTTTTGGGAAAAATACATTTCACTTGATGATAGCAATTAAGGCAATATAGGGTTATTTAGTCACCCCTATTGAATTCTTTTAGAAATCAAAGCATGGGATATCTGTTTTGTTGAAGTGAGAAGTCTGCGATAATAGTAATGAGTGCTTTGTTTAGAATACCAATGTTAAGCTTCAAGGCTATTCATGCGAGGTAGATTATATCTTTACAAAAGACTATTTTTTTAATAATTTTTCTTTCTTTTACAATTGATTTTTCTGTTTCAAATTTTCCATATTCATAATATTTTGCTAAGTTATAATTACATAAGCTGTAGGTGATGTATAAAATTGCTATGAATAAGATTTTTTTTTAATAATTAGTCTAAAAACATTCTTTGAAATATATTTGATTTTTCAATTAAAATGCATTTCAGTTATCATTTTCATAAAGTAAATATTGCATAAATTATAATATAAATTGCAGGTGAATTAAAAGCTTTAATCAGAGCATAGCAAATTAGTTGAATAGAAAATCAAAACAGAATATTTAATCGTTTTTTTTTTCGCAAACATTTTTGTCGATGTTTTAAAAAAAAATAATTTCAATAAGTAAAAAAATAGCTAAACATTTAGTTCACTTTTTTTTTCAGTAAATATATGTTAGCAAAATAAAATGTTAATATTGAAATTTTAAATCAACATATTTTTTATAACATATTTTTTTTTTTTTTACTATTTAGATATTTAAGTACAATTATACAATTAATAAATCTTTTAATTCTTTTCTTTTTTTTTTTTTTTTAGTTTACTATAAGAATTTGTTTTTAAACACTTTCGATTGCTTTATAAGTATAAAAAGCCCGTTGGGCTACTTAAAATAAAATAAATAAAGTTTGCATTTTTGACTTGTGTGTGTATATATATAATTCAATGTTCTACAAAATTTACAAAAGCTAACAGATAAAAGCAAAGAAATAGTGTCAAACATAAACTATAAAATGACTAAATTAAATGGTCAATGTCATTTCACAAGGAATAAAATAAAAAAAAATGTTAATAATGAATTTGAATTTAATGTATTGGTTACATTACTAATACAGGTGAAAACATAATGAATGAAGTTAATTAAATATCTAAACAGGATAGAGGGCTTTATGTGAGATTTACATTTTGCTCAAAGAAAAAAAAAAGAACGATATAAATATTTCAGACCACACAATGAAGTTTCAATAATAAAATAACGAATAAGATAACAATGGATATTACTGATATTATTGAATGACTTAATAAGATAAATAAAGTTGAGGTAATTTTCAAAAATATGATAGTAGATGAACTGTTTAAGTCTTAAATTGAATCTCAAGATGTGATAAAAGTTCTAGAAATACAGTGTATTAAATAGAATAATTATATATTGGAAGTTTATGAGAATGATGGGAAGATAAAGAAGCTAATAATCACAGATATTATGTTTATACATGGAACTACTTTCATTATCATTGAAAATAATAGTGATAATATATATATAAAAAAACATATCATTCTTATATTTAAAACAAAAGATCAGAACTGCAAAATCCTTGGTCATATTCTTAATGCAGATGGTATTTTCAAAAGATATAACTTAAAAGTTAAACACAAATATGTCCATATGTTTTTTTAAGAAAAAAAATTAATAGATAAGTTTTATTAGCTCTTTCATACAAATCTTAGATATGAATGCTTCATAAGAAAGTACAGTTGTTTTAGACACAATAGCATAGATTAATATATGTTGAAAGTTACCAGGAGAGATAAGAAACAAAATAGATAGGTAAGAGAACAAATGTAATATAACTGGCTAAAATGTAATTAGTCAGTTCAAGTAGAATTGGCAATAGAGAGACAATTGATATTTTAAATCTATTAAAAAAATTGCAGAAATCTTTGAAAAAGATCAACCATGAGAAAAATAATATTGAGGGCAAAAGTTATAGATCAAAAATCTGATTAAAATTGTAAAGTTTTTTTATTCTGATGTGGATTAATAAAGGTTAAATAGTTGATTTATATGTATATATAAATTGAAAAAAGTATTTAATATATTAATTTATTTTTAAAATAATTAATAAAATATTGTGTTCTCTCTAGCATAGTGTTCACTTGATATTAATTTTTATTTATTTACCGTTTTTGTTTGAGAATTGGTATTTTTACAATAATATATATATATATATAATACATATTTTGCGGGTTCATCCGTGTTAAAAACTTTTAATATCAATATACTGACGTTTCGACTTGGTCACACAAGCCATCCACAGGATGGCTTGTGTGACCAAGTTGAAACGTCAGTGTATTGATATTAAAAGTTTTTAACACGGATGAACCCGCAAAATATGTATTTTATATATTTAACCCGTGCAAATCTTCGTTTTAACATATATATATATATATATATATATATATATATATATATATATATATATATATATATATATATATATATATATTGCAAAACCATAAAACAATACAATACTAGATTAAATTTAAAATTTTACCAAAATCCTTACATAACCATGGTTTCATCTGCTACAAATAGACCTTCTCAAGTGAAAATCAACCTAAAGGAAAACATATGTATATCTACAAACATACCTTACCATAATTCATTACAAGTTCCACCTTCCCTTAATATCAAAAGAAGTCTTCATAAGATTGATAGCCTCAGAATCAAGGAGTTTTATCATCAAACTCTCCTTTATTCTTCTTTTTAACTCATTCTTCTCATAAAAAATAATCAAAGCATTGATAAACAATATTCTATGACCTCTATTCAATTCATGAATATATAAAGCTGAGTAAAGATACCTATGTTTAACCCTATTTATATAAACCATAATCCTTTCATTAAGGCTAAATTTAGCCTTAATGAAAGTGTTAAGGTTCATATAAGTAGGGTTAAACATAGGTATCTTAACTCAGCTTTATATATTCATGAATTGAATATGAATACAGGTCATAGAATATTGTTTAACAATGCATAGGTTATATATATATATATATATATATATATAGTATAACAGAATTGTCGGAAATCTGAATTTAACTATGGGTATTGTTAAAGGTTGACTCGTTTTAGTTGATAAAGACTACAAAATGTTTAGTAGAAAGTACTTCTAAAAATATTATAATTTATGTTAATTTTACTGTATTTTGATATATATGTTGATTTGTGTGTGTATATATATATATATATATATATATATATATATATATATATATATATATATATATATATATATATTGTATTGGCCAAAAAAGTATGTCCATCCAACAGGACTTAGAATCTGAGCAAAAGTACTCCAAATCCAATCATGCGTGAGATACATTGGTCGGGAGCAACCATGAATTCTAATGTGTTTTCCTATCCCCAAACCTATTACACTATGGACAACACCTATGGTGATACCACGTAAATTAAATATTTCCGGACCCAGTGCTACAATGTTTTACATGAGATCTCAGCTCATGATGATGAGATATTGAGTGAACCCAACATATATTTTAAAACACACACACACACACACACACACACACACACATATATATATATATATATATATATATATATATAATACCAACTTCATGCAATATTCACTTTCTTTTATTTTTACGTATTTGGCAATCTCAAATTAATTATTTATAGATTGACAGGTATAGATCTTGTGGCATATTACAATACATAAAGTATATTAGGAAATCAGGTTGTATTTATTTTTACATAAAAGGATGAATGTTTATCTGGGTGGTTGTAGGATGTTATACACATTAAGAAGATAGATATAAAGATATAATTGGGGAGTTTCACTATTTCTATAACTTTGTTAGATTGCCCTTGGCATTACAATACATATATTTATTCAGCATTTATTGCATTTATTTATAACATTTAACCAGAATACATTGGAATTCGTAATTATACTGAAACAAATATTTATTTTAATTTTCAACATTTAAAGAGAGATATTTACCAAAACTTTACAAATATGGTAAAAGCTTATTTTAAAGAAAAGGAGGGTAGCTTCAGAATGGTTGACACTAAGAACTCCAATGAAAAATATTTAGATATCTAAATGATTCATTATCACATATAATTATGCTATATTTTATTATACAGGTGGGGAATGACATATAAAGAATTGTGGTGCTAGCATATGTGTCATCAAAGAGACACATAGCAACTTTAGCTAAGAAAGGTTAATCATTCTTCTAGTGAATGATTGTATGTCTACTTCAGGCAGAGTGATACCTTATGGAGAGGTAGGTAAGAAGTTATCATGGTCAAATGTACAGTGGCTAACAAAATAAAATGGTCACCTGCCTTTTTCTGATGATGATTAAACTAAAGAAATGAATAAAATCAAAATAGAAACCAAGGTCCAACCAGGTAGAAAAAATATGTATACATTTTGTATAACTTAACAACAAATTATTTAATGCATATATTCATTAAAAATCAGAAACTCAACCTTACGGGCTATTTAGAAATGAATAAAATGAAATAATGGATTATTTTCTTCCCCATTCTCTTTATTCCACAGTGGGATATAGATAAGGCTCATAAAACTGGATTTCATTGACATTTATAGATAGAAATTAAGTGAAAATATAAAAATATCATCAATAATAAATTATTACTGCACTAAATTACAGGAATAATAAGAAGCACGAGTTGGATAAAATAATATATATTAAAATGAGTTTAGGTTGTAAAGAAGTGGTATACAGAAACTAGAAAGTTAGATTAACATACTCGATGGTTAGTGAGTTAATAGAAATTCAATATAAAAAAGATGACATCAATTCTAAAATTTGTTAGACAAAAATCAGATAATGTGATTAAAATAACTTTTGGGATTGTTACCTCATGATCCTCCAGAATGATGGTAAGGATGAATCTTCTATTGAGGCAGCATTCCTTGACTTTAAGGGCAGGCAGATTCTAATTAGGTTGACATTATTCTTCTTGACCTTCTAGTTCTCTAACATCATGGGCACTTTTGATTAGAAGGACCTATACCACTGCACCATGAGGAGAAATTCTAAAGATTGAAGGAAAGGTGGTTTGGGCCATTCTACTCGAATACCATTTCAAAAAAATCAACAAACATGCAGTTTGTTAGTAACAGCAGATCACACTCTAATTCAATAGATTTTTGACCTATTTATACAGCTTTCAAAGTATTCAAAGAATGTTTTTAGTAAAATTCCTAGCCCAAACCTAGTCTTTAATCTAAAAAAAAATATTGTTTTATTGTTATTGGAGATGCAATCGTTAGATAATTGTCAAAAAATAAATTCAAATCATTTTCAAGACTAGAAATAGATTTTATTAAAATGTTTACAACTAAAGTAAAATCCATTACCCCTTCTTATAATTTTAATTTCATTGAAACTTGAATTAAAATTTATTTTAAAACCCTGAAACAAGATAAACTTTCCATCCTTTTAATTACCTTTGGAAAATCAAAGGTTGCATCTTCCATCTTGAATATTTATGTTATTATAAAAAAGTAGTTGCAAAGTAAAAAAAATATATACTTTTAAAGTATATAAAATTATTTTCAACATTTAATATGTGTAATTATATATGTATGCTCTGGTAATATATGTATATATCTGAGCCACATCTATTGACTTTAATAATAGTAAAATAATTAAAGGAACTTTTATTTAACTTATATTTATAAATTTTCTATATGCTTCTCAGACATACATATACAATTTATATATATATATATATATATATATAAATTGTATATGTATATATATATCTCTATAAGCATATAATATATATATATATATATATATATATATATCTTATTGTAAAAGATATAGACCTTGGCAGATAGAGGGCAGTTCAATTATTATATAAAGTGGATGGAATTAAATAAAACAATTGAAAATGAAGAGCTTGAGGTATTAGCAGTAGTGGAAACACATTTAAGAGAAGAAGAATAACCTATTTTGGAACAGTTGGTATGGCAGGGTATAAATGGAAAAGAAAAAAAAAAGGTTGGTGGTATAGGTGTTATATCAAAAAAAATATTTAAATATTGTTAAATATCAAGAACACTTGTGGTTTGAAATAAGGTTGGGTAGACAAGAATGGATGGTGGCTATAGTTTATATAGCTATTGGAGATAGTCAAATTATATTGGATTGGAATAGTAACATATATAAATGTTTAGTTAAGGATATACAAAGTTTTAAAGAAAAGGAGAAGAGATTAATGGTTATAGAGGATATGAATGGACATATTGAAGAAATTGATGATGTAGATAATAAAAATGGACAGCTTTTAAAGAATTTTTGTCAGAAAGTGAATTTGAGTATTGGAAATTTATTAAATATTTATGAGGGACAATACACATGGTCCAGAAATAATATATTTTACACAGTAGATTATGCATTGGTAGAGAAAGAGGGAATAAATAAAATACAGAAAATTAAGATATTTGATAATGAAGAAAAAGTATGCACTAGTGATCATAATTTCATTGTAATTGAAATGGTTAGTAATGTGATGGACAATAGAAATAAAAGTATAAATAATAGTGAAATATGTGGATGGAGAGTGAATGATAGAGAATAAGTTGGAAGAGTATAAAATACAAGTTGAAGAAATAATAAAAGAGTGGGTTGGGGATGAGTATAAGGATTGGTGCAAGGAAGTAGAAAAAGTTGCAAATAGGGTTTTAGGTGAGAATCTTGAAAAGAATAAAAGTAATAAAAAATTAAAGTTAGTAAAACTGTAAAAGAAAGGAAAGAAGCATGTAGAGAATATAAGTGTACTATTAAGAATAAGGAAATTGAAAAAAATATTAATGCTAAATGGGAAAAGTACTTAGAAAAGAAAAAGTTGGCTAAAATAGATATTTATAGAGAGAGAATGAAATTGAATAGGCAATTGGTGGAGGATATTAATAAAAGTGGAAGATATGGGAGTAAAAAGTTTTGTTATTATATAAAAAGAAAAAATGTAGGGGAGAGATAGTTACTATTATTAGATGATGAGGGAACCGAATGTAGTTCTAGAGAAGATTTAGAGAGAATCTTAAATAATTATGTAATGAATATAGAAAGATGTTAGATGTGAATGAGAGAGTGTTAGAAAATATGAAAGAATATAGTAATGGGAATATTAGCTTTTCAGAAAATGAATTAAATGAGGTAGAGAAGAAATTGAAAAGTGGGAAGGCAAGAGGTTTAGATGGATGGGCAGCAGAGATGGTAATGAATTTAGGATATATGGCAAAAGTAAAGTTATTATCCTGTTTTAATAAAATGGCACAGAATAGAGTTTTCCCAAGTAGTTGGAATAATATAAGAGTAAGGTTATTATTTAAAGAAAAGGGTAAGCATCATTGAAAGTTGAATAATTATAGACCGATAGTGGTAACCTCAGTTTTATATAAAGTTTTCTCATATTAGGTGGCTAGTAAAGTTGTAAAATGGATGGAAGGGAATAATGTAGTGTGGGAAATGCAAGGAGGTTTTAGATTTGATAGGTGTATAAAAGATAGTTTATTTGTAGTTACACAACTTATGGATATGAGTAGGAATGCAGGTAAACAGTTATATATGAGTTTTATAGATACAGAGAAGGCATATGATAGAGTAAATAGAAATAAATTATGGATAAGTTTAGCAAATTTGGGAATGGATAAAGCTTTAATAGATATTACTAAGAAATTATATGAAAATAATTATATATATATATATAATTAATCAATCCTTTCTTATAAAATCTTTATTTTTTGTACAATGCTTAACATTCATCAACATCGACAGTTTCGATTGCCCCTGCAATCTTCTTCAGAACTATAAATATATACATATAAATATAAATTACACAACTATATATAAATTATATACAAATTATATAAATCCTATAAAATCCATATATATATATATATATATATATATATATATATATATATATATATATATATATATATATATATATATATATTATATATATATATATATATATTCATAAAAATATACAAAATATTTATCACCTGTATATCCCCTCAAATACATGAACATTAATAAAATAATTGAAATCTTTTAACACCTTAATTTTAATCTTTTTTTATTATATATATTTAATATACTTATTTATTTATTTTTTATTCATTATTTTTTTTTATTTTTTTTATTATTATTATATTTTCATGCTATTATTTTATATTTTTCAAATATATTTATTTCAATTATTTTTATATTAACTTATCTTTATAACTTTATCTTCTATTTCCTTAATTTATATTTAATTATTACTTTTATATGTTAACATTATAATATTTATTTATATACCTATTCTTACTTACTCCATTTTTTTATTTTCTATTTTATATCCTCTTAAATTTTTTATTTTTACTTTGTATATCCCTATATATATCTCATATTTCTAAAACTTAACCTTTAAACTTTTTATCATATTTTATAATTTAAAATCTATTACATAAACTATTCTGAAATTATTATAAACAGAAAAACATGTTTTATTCCTATTTATTTTATTTTTTATTATATTAATAATCTTAATTAATTCTAACATTTAATTCTTAATTTTACCTTTTAAACTTCTTTATCTTTTACGTTTCTGCTCTATTTCAGTTAAACCGTTTTTTATTTTTCTATATTTTTCATACATTAGCTCCCTCTATTGCATTTTTTACCTATTAATTTTTTAT
The DNA here is from genome assembly GCA_028023455.1 of Epiperipatus broadwayi. Lineage (NCBI taxonomy): Eukaryota > Metazoa > Onychophora > Udeonychophora > Euonychophora > Peripatidae > Epiperipatus > Epiperipatus broadwayi. The sequence goes on along the minus strand of JAQFVV010007371.1, from coordinate 61,215 downwards.
CTTTATTTTAATTTTATTCTTTTATTTTTATTATATTAACTTTTATATTAAAATTCTCCTCAATCCGAAATCATTGTTCATTTTTGGTTTAATACTATTTATATAAATATATAAATAGCTTCTTTAATCTTTCTTTCCCTCCTACTTTCTGTAAAATGTAACATTCTAATACATTCTTTATTAAACTCATGTCCTGTCTCCAATCTGTGCATATATATTGGTGAATTTTTATCATATTTATGCTGTATCAATCTCCTATAAATTGAGTTCTTAGTTTCTCCAACATAATTCATTACCTCTTTATTTTTAATTTTACAATCTCTACAATTAATTTCATAAACTCCATTAACTTTATTATATTCTGTTTTATTTAAACAATCATATTTATTCTCTAATATTCCTATTATATTTTTTCTTTTTTTATTAACTATTTTTAGTTTTAATACTTCATTAAACTTTTTATTAATTTTGTTTATAATTCTATTCAAATTCTTAACTATATAATTATTTCCTGTTTTTAAACCTATATAAGCTGTTTCTTTTTTAGTTATCTCTTTATCTCTATCTCTTTCTTTATATTTATCCTTCATCTTTTTTTATCTTTTTAATATTATTATCCACAAACTTTTCTGGATATTCATAATTCCTTAATTCTTCTTTAATTAACTTTTTTTGTTTATTATATTCATCTTCATCTGAACAATAATTTATTGCTCTATAAATTCTAGAATATATTGTACTTCTTTTATATTTTATATCTATATTTGAAAACCAATTAGCAATATTATATTTATTATTATTCTTATATATTGATGTCTCCACCTTACAATTTCCTTCCTTATAATATTTCTTTAATTCTATATCTAAATATACTATTCTATTATTTTCTTCCTTTTCCACAGTAAATTTAATTCCTTCATCTATTTTATTTTATTGTTCAGATGAAGGTGAATATAATAAACAAAAAAAGTTAATTAAAGAAGAATTAAGGAATTATGAATATCCAGAAAAGTTTGTGGATAATAATATTAAAAAGATAGAAAAAAGATGAAGGATAAATATAAAGAAAGAGATAGAGATAAAGAGATAACTAAAAAAGAAACAGCTTATATAGGTTTAAAAACAGGAAATAATTATATAGTTAAGAATTTGAATAGAATTATAAACAAAATTAATAAAAAGTTTAATGAAGTATTAAAACTAAAAATAATTAATAAAAAAAGAAAAAATATAATAGGAATATTAGAGAATAAATATGAGTGTTTAAATAAAACAGAATATAATAAAGTTAATGGAGTTTATGAAATTAATTGTAGAGATTGTAAAATTAAAAATAAAGAGGTAATGAATTATGTTGGAGAAACTAAGAACTCAATTTATAGGAGATTGATACAGCATAAATATGATAAAAATTCACCAATATATATGCACAGATTGGAGACAGGACATGAGTTTAATAAAGAATGTATTAGAATGTTACATTTTACAGAAAGTAGGAGGGAAAGAAAGATTAAAGAAGCTATTTATATATTTATATAAATAGTATTAAACCAAAAATGAACAATGATTTCGGATTGAGGAGAATTTTAATATAAAAGTTAATATAATAAAAATAAAAGAATAAAATTAAAATAAAGATAAAAAATTAATAGGTAAAAAATGCAATAGAGGGAGCTAATGTATGAAAAATATAGAAAAATAAAAAACGGTTTAACTGAAATAGAGCAGAAACGTAAAAGATAAAGAAGTTTAAAAGGTAAAATTAAGAATTAAATGTTAGAATTAATTAAGATTATTAATATAATAAAAAATAAAATAAATAGGAATTAAACATGTTTTTCTGTTTATAATAATTTCAGAATAGTTTATGTAATAGATTTTAAATTATAAAATATGATAAAAAGTTTAAAGGTTAAGTTTTAGAAATATGAGATATATATAGGGATATACAAAGTAAAAATAAAAAATTTAAGAGGATATAAAATAGAAAATAAAAAAATGGAGTAAGTAAGAATAGGTATATAAATAAATATTATAATGTTAACATATAAAAGTAATAATTAAATATAAATTATGGAAATAGAAGATAAAGTTATAAAGATAAGTTAATATAAAAATAATTGAAATAAATATATTTGAAAAATATAAAATAATAGCATGAAAATATAATAATAAAAAAAAAAAAATAAAAAATAAAAAAAAAAAAAAAATAATGAATAAAAAATAAATAAATAAGTATATTAAATATATATAATAAAAAAAGATTAAAATTAAGGTGTTAAAAGATTTCAATTATTTTATTAATGTTCATGTATTTGAGGGGATATACAGGTGATAAATATTTTGTATATTTTTATGAATATATATATATATATATATGGATTTTATAGGATTTATATAATTTGTATATAATTTATATATAGTTGTGTAATTTATATTTATATATATGTGTATATATTTATAGTTCTGAAGAAGATTGCAGGGGCAATCGAAACTGTCGATGTTGATGAATGTTAAGCATTGTACAAAAAATAAAGATTTTATAAGAAAAGATTGATTAATTAATTAAGGCAATGCAATAAAGAAAGAAATTAAGATATATATATATATATATATATATATATATATATATATATATATATATATATATATATATATATATCAATTAGAGAATAAAGAATTAATTAAAGTTAAAAATGGTGTGGGACTAAGGCAATGATGCCCTATGTCACCTATTTTGTTTGTGTTGTATTTGAGTGAAATGGAAAGAGCAATAGAAAGATTAGGAAGAGGGATAAAGATACCGTTAATAGGTAGTAAGGGAGTATATATTTTGTCAGGTCTTTTTTTTTGCGGATGATATATTTTTGTGTGCAGAAAAAAGAGAAGATATGGAAGTTATGTTGAGGACATGAGCAAGGGTGGGTAAAGAGATGGGGATTAAATTTAGTGAAGAAAAATCAAATATAATGATGGTAAATACTGAGGAAAGAGAAGATGTAGAATTTTTATTGGGAGATATTAAGTTAAGTGTAGTCAATAGATATAGTTATTTGGGAATTATTTTAAGTAATCAGAAAAATTTTTGGATGAATGGGAGAAAAAAATGATAAATAAAGCAAAGAAAAGAAAATGATTGATAAAGAAATTAACAGTATTTTCATATAATAAATATGATGTAGACAGAATTATGTGGAAAGGAGTTGCAGTAGCAGCGTTCACATATGGTAATGATGCATTATATGTTAGTAAAAAGATATTAGATTATTTAGAAAAAGCTCAAAGGGAAGTAGGAAGACATGCATTGGATGCAGAAGTGTGGACAGCAAGGGAGGCAATTCAAGGAGAAATGGGATGGTCAAGTTTTCATATGAGAGATGCAAAAAGTAAAATGAAAATGTTTGGTAGATTGCAGTTTATGGGTAATAAAAGAATAGCTAAAATAGTATTTAATTGAGTTATGAGTAAAGGTCCTGTAACAAGATGGGTGAGAAAGGTAATGTGGTATGCAAAAGATTTGGATAAAGAATTTATATCATTATATTTGTACAAAAGGTGGGATGATTGTGATAAGAGGATTATTGAGTGTTATAGTAGTAAGAGATGGGATAAAAGAATAAATTTATTAATAAAGACTAGGGAGTTAGAGAGATGGAGAAATAGTATGGAGAGTAAAAAGAGTTTAAATATATATATAGAAATAAACAGAATGAATATATGTTAATAGTAAGGAAAGTAGTTTATTGTTTAAGGCTCGAACGGGATCTTTAGCTACAAAAGAATATACATGTAAATGGAAAAATATGGGTGATTTATTTGGTAAATTATGTAAGGAAGAAATTCAAAATATTAGGCATTTGTTAATTGAATGTAAATTTTTGAAAACAGAAGGGGTACATGTAATGAAGTTGTGGAAAAATAAATATGAAAAGAGTGATTATACAGAAAGTGAATTATTGGTTTTTATGCTGGGTTTGGGAAAATATAAGGGGGATTTAGATATAAAGATTATAGAGTTGACAAGATTATGTTGTGGAAATGGGATAGAGCAGGGAATGGGTAAATTTAGAGTGGTGAATGTAAAATAAAGTGGCTAACAGGTTTGTCTGGGCATAATTGCTGATATATTCTTAACTTCGTTTAAGGAGAAGCCATAATACATCACATCACATCACATTTTTTTTTAAATTTTCACATGTTGTTATATATATATATATATATATGATAAATAAAAGATCGGGATGACATTTAGGGTTTGATATTGGGCTCGTGCCGTTAAGTAGTAGAATAGTTAAACTCAATCTTGGGTTAAGATTGACTGCTACAATATTTATCAACAAAAATAAAGAGAAAATTAAACTATTATGCTGCTTTTACATATATTTAAATAAATCATGTGATGTAATATAATATAATATAAAATATTTTATGTAACATCAATAGTATATACAATAACAATAATCATGCACATAAAATTTCTTTTTGGTATGTATTATTTTTTGTCATTATCAATGTGTTGGTATTATTTTACAATTCCAATATATATTATGTACATTTTACTATCTATCTCTTTATAAAATTAACTATAACCTATCTTATGTACAAAGTTCCTAATTTTTTATAATGCTTTTATGCGATATTCAGGTTAAACATTTTTTTGTAAGAGTGCTTATTTTTGAACAAAATAAAAATTATTTGTTCCACCATTATAATTTTTTATGAAGCATTTTATGTGAAAAAAGCAATTCCTTTCTTATATTTAAGATGCTTAATTTTATTATGCGCATTTTATTCAAGACAAATAATTCCACAAATGCTATTTTACAGCAGACGTGAAATAAAACTTTCTGAAGAAAAAAAAATGTTTGGAAAAAAATCAGGACATATCCTTTAACTACAGTACAGAACTATATAGTTGTAAAATATTTAAATCACAAGACAAATGTGATCGCAGTACATAAATTTATGTTTGAAATGTGATATTTAATGAGGAGAAAAAATGGATGCTATCATCCTACATTTACATTTAGTTTGAGTTAGAGTTAAATGACAAAAACAACTACCTGAAATAACATAGTTTTTATAGTATTTACATTTTTTAATATTTCTGATAAAAATTTGTTAAAAACATTCTTTTGGAAAAAAAATCAGAAGTGTTAAAATAAATTATAAAAATGATGATCTTTACATAGGTGAATTACATGTCTGATTATAACTATAATACAATATGTACATGGTAGAAATTGTAATCCTCCCTCAACACTTTTCCTATCTTTCCTATCAACAAATCCATGGGAGCACAAATTATATTGAACATAGAATAAACTACTAATGTGATCTCACATTTAATTATTAATGAGACTCTTAAAATGTTGTCTTACCTTAGCTTAGCTCAGTTGGGTGTTACAGAGATCTATAAGGTGTAAAATGTATACTAAATATGGGAGGATACATTATAATTCATAGAAATAAAACATCTATTAAGCTTTAAAATAAATAAGTATTTGGAATTGGTAATGTTCTATCATTTAAATTGGCAAGTTATAGTATATGCCTCATCTCCTCCCATCATTAACATGCATTAAACAACCTCTACTGTTTGATAAAAGTAAATTAATACAATAAAGATGCAATACTAATTAACTCTAGTGTATGTTAAGTTAGAATTAAATACAAGATAAAATATAAAATTACTTAAATTTTAATTGTATAGTAATTTAAACTAAGTAACTAAATTAATGTCTAATATAAATAATAAGGAAATATCTCAGGGAATTAATGTATTGTTTGGCTTAATTTTAAATGTATACTCTTCAACTACTACTAATTACGATCATAAATTATTCTGATAAAATAATGGTAGTTAGATAATGAAAGAAATAGGATGCATTTTGATTTCAATTCATCATCTAAATAATAATTGAATAATAAAATTTTCAGAGAATCATTAAATAATAAACATTTCATTTAGTGTTTGGATCAAGAAAAACAACATCATCAGATCTAGACCTGTTTATTATTAAATTATGCAATAGCACAATCATATCATATTGGATTTGTAAGTATGTGGGCATGAGTGGAAACATAGACCATGAATGCATGTCAAAAAGCATTCTGAACACAGCTTTTAAATAAATAAAACATTTATTACAAGATAATTAAATAAACATTTGATTTTTTTGTTTATGTGCATACATGTTTTGGAATAATTCCAACATCCGTAATTAAATAGTCTACATAAAAATAAATAAGAACATAAACTTTCTGTATTTTATTTCAACGTATGCCAGCTATCAATCCATTATTATAAGCTTGTGAAAAGAAACATTATAATACTAGCACTAAAATAGTAAACATGAAACTAAACTTCTTGGTATTTGCTTATACAATGTAATCAAGTTATCAGTCAATTCTGATAAACCTATAACAAAAACATTACACACTATACTAAGATAACTAAGTATGAAATTAACTTCCTGATATTTTTCTTAAAATTACCAGTCAATTCTGATGTTGTTATGGAAAAGAAAACTTTATTTAAACATCACACCAGAATAATTAAACATACAATTATTTTTGTATTTCATTTTCAATATTTTCAAGCTAACAATCAATTCTGATATTCACATGAGAAAAAAAAAAAAACTTTATTAAACACGGGCTCCAAAATTATAAAATGTAAAACTAAAGCTCTTGGCATTTTTATTTCAAATGCACATCAAAATAATATGAGAAAGGATTAAATTTATGAGTAAGAGGTCAAGCTATCCTTTATAAGCCAAATAAATAATTCTATTAATTAGATATATTTTCTTTTCTTTTGCTTGCTCATTCAAAATGAGAATGAAACATTCTGAGGGTTGATGGTATAAAACCTAAATATTTGATATATTTATGATATGATTTGAAACAATGATTAAAAGAGTTACACATTAATGATGGATTTTCTCCTTACCTTCCAAATAAATAATAATTTATGCATGCATCTGAATTGTGCCATCTTTTATAAAACAATTACCGTAGCTAAATCAAATCAGTTTACTTATGAAATGGGAATTAATGTCATAGTATTGATGATGCCATGGCCAATCAAGCTTTAACACTAATTTTACATCAAGTGTTCAATGAAAAAAAATCAATTATACCTTTTTTTTTATTTTCTTATCAGCAAACAACATGGCTATAATACATGATGGGAAAGCATTCCACATAAATTTATGAGGGATAAAAATACATTTCTTAGCTATAATTTCTTAAATAACCAAAATGCAGTGACTTCTTAGCCTAATCTGAGGCTTAAAAACTGGTGTGAACATTGTTTCATCACCAAAAAAAAAAGAAAACACTACTTGACTTCACATACTATAATTATCATAAAATACAACTACTTAATCTGGAAAATATAATCCACTTGTGACAAATATTTTAACAAACTAAGGGAGAGCTCGCACAATCCCTGACAATGTAATATATAATACACTCATGGCAAATACTCAAATAAATTAAGAAAAAGTTCTCTCAATCTTTGATAATACATATATAATCAATTCATGTCACATACTCAAATAAATTAAGGGAGAGTTCCCTCATTTTCTGATACTACAATATATATCATAAACAATTTCATTCTGCACAGCCATTAAATACATTTTAATCTAAGCATTAAAAAATAATAAATTCACTCTTAAACTTTGGCACATTTCATCATCTGCAACTAATAAAAATTAAATATATTTCTACATTTAATTCAAACATTATATAACTGGATCAAATGGAGACAGGTATATAAGCATAATACCACATAATCAATTTAAAATCACCTTTGATAAAGAAATGTTGTGGTGACATTAATTAATAAGTTATAAAAAAAATAATGAATAAATCTCTCATTTCTGAATAAGTATAATATTTTAACTTCAAAATATAATAATTATTACTAAATAAGCAAGACAAATTAACACTTTAGTGTATTTGACATTAACCCATAAATTGAAACAAAATGTCTGATTTGAGATAAACAACAAATCTTTAAATTTGGAGTAAAATAATTATTAAGAAACAAATCTCATAGCTTCTTATAAATGCCAAGATAAACAATATTTTTATGCAACTACCTCTTTTTAAAAATGAGCTGCTAACTCCTAAATAGCAAACATATATTTCTATTGCCACAGGTGTATTGAAATTCCAGTATACAAAAAAACTATATTAAAATAACCACTAATTACCCAGTGTAATATTTCTCCATATTATACCTTCGTGAGACATTCTTTAAGAGAGAAATTATAATAAAATAATAATAAAAAATTATAAGACAAATAATTAATATACATATCTATCAAATGCTTACAAAAATAATAATAATCATTAAAACTTTTTTCTTTTAGTTGGAATGAAAAGGTCATTTATAGTCTGTAGATGACAAATCTTGGTCATGTATGAAAATGATGATGATCTCTTGTATAATCAATCGTACATATGTATAAACACATAACAATTTCCTGCCAAGAGATATGTAATATTAATTGGATTCAATTGGAGAGCATTTCAAAGTTCTTAGCAATAGCTAGTAAAACCGCTGGCAATAGCACATATGAAAATTTTTATGATGGCAAATAAATATTTATTACAGCATAAGCAGAACAATAATTTATTATTTAATTCATTAGTCTTGTTTAAGCATTTGTTCTAAATTTTTAAAAGGTCATTCACAAGGCAAATAACTACATAGCTCATAAAATCCATTTAAAATTATGTAAGTTTACTGATAAAATACTTTAATAATAAAATAATCAAATATAAACAAGTACAATAAAATAAAATAAAATTCATGTCCAGTTTCATGTTCTTCTACCCATTCGTTTATCAGCACATTTAAAGATAAGTTAATAATTCATTAATTATATGTTACACATTTAGTCTTTTATTTCCAGATACAAAATGGTAAGGTATATTTCTTTTGTCAATAATAATAATAAAGCAGGTGATAACAAGTTATCTGCATACATCGTTCTGTTTAAACTTTATTTCTTTATAGCTAGCAAAAATTATCAACAAAGAATCTCTGAAGTATTTAATGAAAAAGTTCAGCATAAATTTTCAAGCAAAAAAATAAAATTCACACATTCCAGTTATTTCTTTAGTGGTAGACATTAAATCTCATTAAATCAAAATTATAATGTAGACACATGTTTCAATTACTTCATTAACATTAGAGATAACATTTAGATAAAGTATATTTGATATATAAACATGCTATTCAATTATTTCTATAGTATTATAAATTAAAGTTAAGCAAAGCAAATTTATAATATAGGCACACATATGCATCTCAAATGATTTCAGAATTTAAATTAGTCAAATAAAAGCAGAGAAGAAGTACCTTGTTTCTATCATTGTTTATGTCTGCATATTACTTTCTTATTTTCCTTAGTATAATTTCTGAGCTGTTTTCATCCAGAAAATCAGTAGAAGTTTTACTTTTAATGTTGGAATATGGAAGAACCAACTTGTAGAAACAAAATTGTACTAATAAAAACCTGTTATGGAGAGAGAATTGTAGAATTCATAAAAGCCAACTTTTTGTAAAAGGATACTCATTTATATCAGATTACTACCGAAGAATTTGCTCCCTACACCAATCTATGGTCTTTTAAAAGTTCAAAACTCTAGAAACAAAGAATGCTCCTCCCATTGTACTGGGGTAATTCTTTATAAAATATGCAATATTTTTTCTCTCTTGAAAAAGAAAGAAAAAATATTTGATCTTTAAAAAAATATTAAATTGAACCAAGAATAAAATATTCTGTATTTCCAAAGTAACAAAATAAAAACTAACAATTATTTTAGCAATTACAATATTACTAGTTTATTTATCTGTTTGATAATCCACTGTTGCAGTGACCTATTAATTCATTTAATTTGTGTACAAACTGGTTATCCAAACTTTGTTTTAGGAAATTAAATGTTTTGCTGTGAAACATGAAATTTAATGCTTTAATGAAGTACATGAATGGAAAATGAAGTAAAAACATGGCACAAGCATACATGCACATTCCTAAATGCTGTCCTACAGGTACTAAACCAGTTTAAACAAAATGAAAGTTTTTATGCTGATGAATAAAATATGTTGCATTATTTATATTATAGATTGGAGTATTAAAGCAAATAAGCAATAGAATTACCTATACAAATATCAATATTGTTCTGCAGGCAAATAAAACAAACTTGGATCAACTTAAATCAAATTGACAATTTCTGTGACAAGCCACCCTCTTTCTATCATTAAATTCTCACTAAAACAAATATTAAATACCTCAAAACCTTCAAATTATATCTGGTAGTGCATTTGAACATTGTTTTAGGTCATTGATACATAAGTTTAAAGAAAAATATTTTATATATTTTGATTCCAACCATTAGCCCATTGTCACTAGCTCAGTGAAAAAGCAGCGATTTATATTTTATAAATTCTTATCTAAGAATATATTTTAAAAAAGAATAAAATAAGCAACAGCCAGTAATTAACACACAAACATTTATTTACACACACACACACACACACATATATATATATATATATATATATATAAATATAAAAATGCTAATATATATATATATATATATATATATATTAGCATTTTTATTTTAGTATGTTTACTTTAGCATTGAATTACATTTTTAACTTTTATTTTGAAGTTTGTAAAGATGAATTTAATAGTTTATTTAAGTGACGTGTGTAAATAAACTACAAGAATTGCATTTGAAAAGAAAAATATTTTATCCATGATTTAACCTTAGGCCAAAAGTTTGCAGCTAAACCAATGTCAATCCATCTGATATATTGATGTATTCAATGTAGTATGAATACAACAGCACAAATACCACACCATCAGGAATGCACATCTGAACAGCACGGTTAAAAATATATTGTTTCTTGTCCAGTACAGGAATGTCACATCTGTTTGGCAAGAAGTACAATAAAAAAAGAAAACTCCATAGGAAGGCATTGCGGTTCTTTTGCCAACTTACAATCCCTTTCTATAGGCAAAAAGAGAGTGTGCAGTGTATTATGCGATCCTTATGCCTGACTTAAGTTTACTTTAATACAAAAACAAAAATCAGAAAACTTAAAAAAGAACAAAAAAAATAAATGGAAATGATTTTAAATAAAAAATACATCAAATGACATTATTAATATTAATTTACATTAGTCAGATAGGATTCTATTTGTATTATTTACTGAAAGATTTAGAATTTAGAGTTCTTAATTGTTTTCATTAGAGTTCATAAAGTTTTTATGGTTTTAAAAATCTTCATTAGTTATCTAGTTTTTACTGTTTTAGAAAAGTTCATCCTTTACAGTTGCTTGCCATTTGGAATACAGCATTAAATCCCCTGATGATCCTGTGGTCCTCAATATAGGAAAAGCGATGTTTCATTTTTTAAAACAATTGAAGGAATTGAAAGTGCATCTTTCAATCTCTTTATCTCCAACTCTCCAACTTAACACATCTTCATATTCTCTTAAATTTTCTTCACTCACTAAAAATTTATTTCCAAACTTTTTCTATTATATGTAACTTTCAGCTCCAATGGACATTACATCATCAATGATGATGATCCTTCCATTGAGGTCCGATTCCCCAATGGATTTCTTTCATAGGCCATTCTGTTCCTATTGTTTTTCTTCTCCTATCTGACCTTTGCTTATGCATTTTGAAATGCCCAAGGGCTGGTTTACTTTTACTAATTAAAATTAATCATTTCCATTTTATACAATAGAATTAATTAAATTATTCTGCATACTTAAATTTATATTTTTATCTCCAAATCTTTTTAAGTTTTTGTTTTTTTAAAATCCTTTTTGTATTTTTAATAAAGTTTTATTTTAATATTTTTTTTTCATCCATGTGATTATATATATATATATATATATATATATATATATATATATATATATATATATATATATAAACATACATACACACACACATATATATATATATATATATATATGAGCTTAAGATGGAATTAATTTTCAATTTTTATGTCTTAAAAAAAGTTTTTAAATGCAAACTTTTTATTTTAATTTCATGTTTAATAAAAAAAAAGTAATGTAACGGTGCATGTGCCGATTACATATCAGTAAACTTGCTTAAAAAAATGACCAAAAAATATTTTACTGAGGGTTAGTGATTATGTTACATGATTAATACAGATGGAAACGTAATGGAAGAAATTAATCATAGAATTAAACTTGGTTGGAGTGCTTTTGATAGAAATAACTTGATACTAAAAGGAAATATGCCTATGTGTTTGAAAAAGAAGTTTTTTAACAAATGTGTTTTACCAGTTCTTACTTATGGATCAGAGACTTGGACACTTAATAGAAGAGCAATACAGAGACTTCAGACCACTCAAAGAAGTATGGAGAGATGCATGTTGGGAGTAACAAGAAGAGATCGAAAATGCAATGTATTGGTAAGAGAACAAACAGGTGTTACTGACCTCATTGAAAAAATTAAAAGATTGGAGTTGGGCTGGACATATTGCTAGAAGAGCTGATAATAGATGGACAATTGAAATTTTAAACTGGATTCCAAGAGACTGTAAAAGACCCAGAAAGAGACAACATGTGAGATGGATAGATGAAATAAGAAAGTGTGCAGGGGTTATGTGGAGAAGAGAAGCTAAAGATCTGAAAAGATGGATTAAACTTGGAGAGACCCTCATCCTGCAGTGGATTGATAATGGTTGATGATGATGATGAAGATGGAATTTATTTTTATGTCTTAAAAAATGAAGTTTTTAAATGTGAACTTTTTATTTTAATTTCATGTTTAATAAAAAAATAGTGTAATGGCGTATGTGCCCGTTACAATATATATATATATATATATACACCTGGGTCTCTTTATACGTGGACTTATTTAACATGATTTTGAAGTTACGCGATTCGTGTTTCACCGGAAGTCGATCTCTGATAATGCGCTATTACTTTAAATAATAAATTGTGTGCACTTACGTTATATTGAAAGTAATAGCATATTATTGGAATTCTACTTTCATCTTAGTAATTTCAATATTTTTAGTGCTTTATAATAGTAAGAATTTATGCAATAATGAAATTAAAATCATGATTTCCACATTTTAAGTACACACACATTAAATTTTACAAGATTATAATGTAAATTTGTTCAAACATTGTGCGTGTTAATTTTGCATTTTAAATCACATTCTGTTTTTGCTTTTTAAAAAAGAAAGTAATCAATTATTAATCATTTAGTGTCCACAAGTTTATTTTTAAAAAGGTCAGTAATAGCAGTGGGCACAATTAAAAATTAAAATCTGATTTTTAATTGTAATTAACAATTTAAAAAATTACTTATGGGCAACTTGAAATTAATGTGATGTAAAACAAAATTTGACTTTTAAACAGAATTGAAAAATTAAGACAAATATAAGAATTTAATTTTTAGTTGTTAGTTATTATTAATTTTTTCCCAGCAGTGGTGAATAAATGTCTTTTTATTATCATAATTCTAAGTTCATAAACCATTAATAAAATCATCATCCTCATCAACAGAAAACCATTAACACAACATGAGAGTGAACTTGGCGCAAGTTGTATATCCTCTTGTGAGAATAATTGCTGAGATATTCTTGACTTCATTTAAGGAGAAGCCAAATACATCACATCACATCACATGAGAATCTTATTTTTTTACTAGTTTGCAAATGAATGTCTTTTGGGGCAAATAGCGATAATAATTAAAAGGTGTATAAAAAATGTAAATTACTGTTCTCTAAATTATGCATATTATATTATTTTGAATAAAATTAAATATTATAGTTAAAAAAAGTTTGTCTTGTATCATTTTTTTTCAAATTTGAAATTTTTTATTAGTCATATATTATTTCCTTATTTTTTTTTTTTTGCACGAATTTTAAAGTAATTTACGTTGGTGCTTTGCTTTTATACGAATTTTGAAAAATCACAGACGCATCCCCCCTTTTTCAATGTAAGTTACATCTATTTTTGTGCAATTTCACTTGCACATGTTTTTTGAGGAACCTATCTATTGTGTAAAATGAGACCCAGGTGTATATATGAAAACCAGGCACTCATCACAAACCTGGGAGATTAATTGTAAGTATAAAGGATTTGAACTCAGATGTTCAAGCACCCTTCAACTATCCACACTATCTCATACAACTGATACACATGATCACACACATGTAGAAAAGATTAATAATCACCAATATACATATGTGTGGTCATGTGTATCAGTTGTATGAGATAGGGTGGATAGTTGAAGGGTGCTTAAAAATTTAAGTTCAAATCCTATATATATATATATATATATATATATATATATATATATATTAAGCACTATGTGGTATTGGAATACTATACCACACACTGGGCAGCCATTTCTAACATTCTACCCACAATCTTGTTCAAAGTATTTAGTGTGTAAATAGTTATTACCCTAAGCTTCGAGCACATATATTTATGAGCATAGGCTGATGCCTCTCTCAAGTGCCAATCTTATCTATTTAATAAGAATTATACATCTTGAAAGCGCAAACAAAAGTTCCAATGGATTCTCCTTGGGTATTTTATCCTAACTAGCTCAATCTCGAGGGTCTGGGAAAACAATATTTATCGGGCGAACAAAGCTATGGATCATCTTGTTAAGAGATGCCTTATATCTCTAAATATAATTTCTATATAAATCTAATCCTATTACAATAGGCCATCAGTCAACAGAAACCCAGAATGTAAATATATATATATATATATATATATATATATATATATATATATATATATATATATATATATATATATATATATATATATATATATATATATATATATATATAAGTGGTAATTAATTCTAAGATTTATTAGCATGCACACACATATATTAATATTGTAAACATATAATTCATTTATTCCGTTACATATACATATATAATTCATACACATATTAATGAACGCGTGTGATTACATGTCAGAGTTGCATTTTCTTAAACATTTTAATAAATTATTAATTTACTTTATTTAAATTGAAATAACACATGTTTCTTTAGCCATTATTAAATGTTCATTTAAGACAGATTAAAAATAAATCAAAGTTACCTCTCAAGAGTGAATGTTCACATGTCTGAGGCTAATAATCTGTAAACTTACAGCATAGAGAAGATGTTGGTTTTAATGAAATGTCACTGGTCTGAATGATGATGATAAGCTCTGAGATATTCTGACCAAAACAATCCCTATTAGAATTTAAGTAGATGAGTTTGGCTTGATTGTGAGAAGATTTGATTGTTAGAGTTCCGTGGCCATTATGCTTGGTTGATTAAATGGCAAATCCATAAATAAAGTTCAGGCGGGTTCCACAATATCTGTCCATTGTGTGGTCTGAAGAACCTAGATGATTATTCTACCCTCGCATGTATACGGAGTACATTATGAATAAAATTCTTAATTAATACTTCAGTTGATCAGTTTATACATATTTCTCTTCTTCTCTTTATCACTTCACTGCTTATTTTTTTTAAAAAAATCACTACAAAAATCACCGAGAACAAAAATAGTTCTATTCATTAGTGCTTTTTAACCTCACTTTTCTTTTCTATTCTTATGCTGATGGTCTGATCTCAAGAATGCTTTTAACTTCCATTGTTCTAAAAATACACTCAATGAGTTCTAAGAATTCCAATGGACACTCATTAACTGGAACTTCCCATGGCACAACTTTCCATTCTATTGATTATTTTACAGCCTTATACGTTTAATACATTTCGATTAAAAAACATGTGCTATCACTGGCATTTAAATCTATCTTATGATATTAATAAACGAAATATCTATTTAAACACAAATAAATAAATAAAATATAACGCAACTTTACATATAATCGCTTCTCTACATTCTCACATATAAATATATTAGTAATTCTCACACATTATATTAAGATGTAAAGCGAATATGTATACATTCATACCTTTAATTGATTAACGTACTCATTCATACTCTTGTGTAACAGGGTTCAAATGACCACTGTAAATTTTTACCGCTTCAACCTATTTACTTCGCAACAACACTGGCAATTAAACCCATATTCGAACCCAGCTACTGTTACATACCTTCTAGTGCAATAGCCTTCAACTACCCTCTGTGTATTTGAATGGCTTCTTAAATGCCTTTTTCTATCCTTTGTCAGCCCCACCCTTCTTCGGTGGCCATGGTCCCTTTCCTTGATCGTAATATCACTTGTCAGGTGGAAGTCGAGCTTCTGGTTCGCACTGCCATTTTAGTCTGTAATTATCATCCCATTATTTTCTAAATGTCACATTCCCATCAGAATGTCCTTCTTCCATCACCAGCTTAGTACTTGCTGATCTTGGATTTCCTTTCCTCGTTCCAACAGAATGCTATGGTCATATGCGCTCATGTCCAGCGCATTAAGTAGTTCTGCCACTTCTCTGATAGATGCTTTTCTCACCCCCAACTTCATTCTTTCTACACTCATAGGCATATTGTGCCTCACAATTCGAATGATGTGACCTTCTGACAAATAACATGCGTCCAGTGTTCTCGGTCTCGCCAACTGATGATAAAAAAATTGAGAGAAATTTTCTTGTTCCCCTTCCTCATATTTCTCTCACATCACTTGATACTGCACAAACTCTTGGTGGTCTTCAGACCAAAAAGTCTCTCGTATCTTCTTCTGGTACTCCTCGAAGATTGTGGGTTGTTGAGACAATGAGTCCCACCACACTTGCACATTCCCGCTTAGATTAATATACGCTACCACTACTTTATTTTCCTCTGACTTGGGATTCATGCCAATGTATCTTTGTAGGTTTTGCGGATGTTCCATGGGAGCTTCCCCCATTTGGCCTTCAAATGGCTGTATCTTTAAGAAGTGGTTCACGTTGGTGTGCATCACCATACCCATACATTTTACCATGTTCTCCGGTCTTTCTGCCTCACAAGCCTTAGGTTTCTGTTTGACACTCCTCTCTCACTCATCTAAAGTCCCTTCTACTTTTTTATTGTCCGACTTCTCAGCCTTTTCCATACTTTCACCTTCATTTCCCTCATATTCCTTTTTTCCTCGACTACTTTCACTTTCCCTCCCTAGTCTCCATTCTATATCCTGAAATCTCAGTTCGAACCTCTTGTCCATTTCCTCAAATCAAAGTTCTAGATTTTCTAATTTTTCTAAGATTTTCTCCATTATATTTACTTCTTTGCCCTCTCCCGCCTTCTGCTGTTCCCCTTTCTGCTTATTTTTGGCTTCATTTTCCATACCTATACATACATATTTATTTTGCTTGTGTATATCTAATACTATTCCAATTACATGCCAGGTTCGTCACCCCAGCTTCAATGGTACATTGCACGACCCACCTGATAGGCCTTCCTACCTTCATTTCTATCCTTATGGATTTTGTTTATAATATCCCAAATATTTGGTAAATTCTTAAATAACTATTTATAAAATATGTAACTCTAAATATGCCTCATGGAACAGACATCAATGTTATTTTCCCTTCTGATTATTTGAGAAGTTTTCTACCAGTCTTTCTACACATCGCAAAACATATCAACATTTAACCACATTTCCAAATATATATCCAAACTCTTTCTGTTTTTTCCTTTCTATATATTTTTTTTCTTTAAAAAAAATATCGTTCTCCAACTTTCGTTGGGAAACCCTTTTTTTAAATTATATTAGGACACCAGTTTATTGTCCGTTCTCCACTATTCAAAGACCCATTCGTTGGTCCGCCATTTTAAGCAATACATGGTATTGGAATACCATGCCTCACACTGGGAAGCCATTTTTAACATTCTACCCACAATCTTGTTCAAAGAATTTAGTGTGTAAGTAGTTATTACCCTAAGCTTCTTACACATATATTTATGAGCAAAGGCTGAAGCCCCTCTCAAGCGCCAATCTTATCTATTTAATAAGAATTATACATCTCGAAAGCGCAAACAAAAGTTCCAATGGATACTCTTTGGGTATTTTATCCTAACTAGCTCAATCTCGAGGGTCTGGGAAAACAATGTTTATCGGAAGAACAAAGCTATGGATGATCACATTAAGAGATGCCTTATATCTCTAAATACAATTTCTATCTAAATCTAATCCTATTACAATAGGCCATCAGTCAACAGAAACCCAGAATGTAAATAATATGTATAAGTGGTAATTAATTCTAAGAATTATAAGCATGCGCACACATATATTAATATCTTAAACATATAATTCATTTATTCTGTTACATAGACATATATAATTCATTCACATATTAACAAAAGCATGTGATTACACATCAGAGTTGCATTTTCTTAAACATTTTAATAAATTATGAATTTACTTTATTTAAATTGAAATAACACATGTTTCCTTAGCCATTATTAAATGGTCATTTAAAGCAGATTAAGAAAAGGTCAAAGTTACCTCTCAAAAGCGAATGTTCATGTGGCTGAGGCTAATAATATGTAAGTTTACAGCATAGAGAAGACGTTGGTTTTAACAAAAACTTGCTGGTCCTAATGATGATGATAAGTTCTGAAATATTCTGACCAAAACAATCTCTATTAGAATTTAAGTAGAAGAGTTTGGCTTGATTGTGAGAGGATCTGGTTGTTAGAGTTCCATGGCCATTACGCTTGGTTGACTAAACTGCAAATCCATAAAGTTCAAGTGGGTTCAACAATATCTGTCCATTGAGCGGTCTGATGAACCTAGATGATTATTCTATGTCCGCATGTATTCATAGTACATTATGAATAAAATTCTTAATTAATACTTCGGTTGATCAGTTTATACATATTTCTCTGCTTCTCTCTATCACTTCAGTGCTTTTTTTAAAAAAAAATCACTACTAAAATCATTGAGAACAAAAATGGTTTTATTCATTAGTGCTCTTTAACCTCACTTTTCTTTTCTATTCTTACGGTGATGGTCCGATCTCAAGAATGCTTTTAACTTTCATTGTTCTAAAAATATGCTTGACCAGTTCTAAGAATTCTGATGGACAGTAGTCATTAACTGGAAGTGCCCTCAGCACAACTTTCCATTCTATTGATTATTTTCCAGCCTTATATGTTTAATAGGTTTTGATTAAGAAACATGTGTTATCACTGGCATTTAAATCTATCTTATGATAATAATAAACAAAATATCTGTTTAAACACAAATAAATAAAAAAATATAATGCAACCCTACATATAATCGCTTCTCTACATTCTTACATATAAATATATTAATTATCACACATTATATTAAGACATACAGCGAATATATGTACATTCATACCTTTAATTGATTAACGTACTCATTCATACTCTTGTGTAACAGGGTTTGAATGTCCATTGTAAATTTTTACCGCTTCAACCTATTTACTTCGCAACAACACTGGCAATTAAACCTGTATTTGAACCCAGTTACTGTTACAATATATATATATATATATATATATATATATATATATATATATATATATATATATATATATATATATATATATATATATATATATAATCAAAACAATACAATAATTAATATATTTGGTTATTTTAAATATTGTTTTACTGTATTAATTATTTAAATAAATCATTTTTATATAGCACAATGTTTGTAAACTGTAATATTTAAAACAGCATTATGCTGTTGCACATGCGCTTTGAAGATTTTAACTATAAATGAAAGAATACTAACACTCAACATTCTACCTTTTCCAAAGACTTTATCATGTGGTTGAGTGTTAGTAATTATTCATTTACAGTTAAAATCTTCAAAGTGCATGTATTGATTATTGTATTGTTTTGATTATATATATATATATATATATATATATATATATATATATATATATATATATATATATATATATATATATATATATATATATATATATATATATATATATATATATATATATATATATATATATATATATATATATATATATATATATATATATATATCCATGCATTAAACAACTATTTTAATAATAAAATAACAAATATAATAGTAATATACTATTTTATACAGTCTTTCAATCCACAAAAGAACTTTTAGTTAATTTCTTAACTTGCCTCAAATGCCTTTAAATTCACAAAACAAAATGAAAGCAAATGTCATCAACTCAAATTCCATGAATCCTGAATTTTAATGTTAGTAGCATGTCTATTAATTACATACATTTTATTCATATTTAGTACAATTATCTTCTTAATTTTTTTTTTCATTATGGTTTCCCTCTTGATGAAGAATCTTAGCACTTTCAACATCAAATTTAAATTTATATATACATGTCTTTTCATGATCCAAAAAAAAACTGAAGCAGTCATTAAATCACTATTATTTTTACTTTTTACATGCTTATATAACAATTCACGCTCCTTTAATCTTTTTCCAATACACCTCGATTCAACTGTATATGATAACATACATCGAGAAAAAATTGATATACCACATCACTTTTCTGCCTGACAGTTTTGTCATTTTTAGAATAATTGTAATCCCATCTTTATATACATCCTTAAAAAATTTGACTTGAGCATTTGAAATAAGTGGAATAGATATCCATTTTTTACTATCAATCTGCAATTACTTTGAATTATTATAACTCTCTTTAAATTAGCATAAAGTATTGTTGATTTGCTCCATCTTATAACCATCTTCAGCCAATTTCTTGGCCAATATCTCAATATTTTTTTTAATTTATTACATTGGTAATATCATAATTTTTCATTACTATATATATATATATATATTGAAGCAGTCAATGTATAATCATCATCGAGCTTCATGCTTCACCATCTACACTAACCTCTTGTGGGTCCCACAATTCAGATCTTGTCATAGATATATACCAATCAGCCACACATTGATAGGCATAATGATTCAAAAAAAATAATAAATTAAAAAAATATTTAGTAAAGTAAAACAAAACAAACAATATATTTTATATATATATATATATATATATATATATATATATATGCTTATATATATATATATATATATATATATATATATAAACAAAGCAATAATTTTATTAATATATATTGCTGAAAATTAGATGTTTTCTTTATATGTATATATATTAATAAAAGTGTTGGAATGTGAAAACAAGGTAAAATGGGGGAAGGCTTGAAATACTGAAATTATCTTGATCTAGATTCAGATCGTTTTAATTAAATAAAATTATAAATCTTAATTGAAATCACAAAATTTTTTTTTTGTTAGTTGTTTTCAACTCTCTAAAAATATATCAAATGGTATTTCAGGTCTTATCTGTTTTAAAAATATTTTACTAATTAAATGTGTTTTTTTTTATTTAATCAAAAGATTACAAAGATAGCTGTGGCAACTGAGATTGCATTCTGGGCAGGGTTAAATGGTATATAAATGGATCCATAGGAAAAAAGAAGCTACATTTTAGTCAGTTAAGTTTAGTTACTTTTATGTCAGTTTAGTTTTGAAGCATTTCAAGACCTTAAAATTTTAAGAAGCCAACCCAAGTTCTGCACTATGACGATTGAGTAGTGAAATCTTTCACCTGTCTCTTCTTCTCTCAGAGAACTGTTTGCCTGCAACTGCCATGTTCCATCTGAATGGCCATACAAGATGACAATAACTGTTCCAACTGCTGACTGCTAATAATGCTGCTATGATGCTATACTTAGGTAACCCTTAATGTGGCACTCCCTTTAATATAAAGTCCTTAGGTAATCTGTTTATCTAAGATATAATGAAAATTTTATGTTTTATTTGTGTATTAATTTATGTTTCTATTAATTATGCTCTGAAATTCTCTCTCTGTTATCCCTTACTATGTAATTCTAACTATGCTCTTTCATACTTAAATTAGATTATATAACTTTGTGCAGATCCAGTCATATTTAACTTAATTTGTTTAATATATATATATATATATATATATATATATATATTAAACAAATTAAGTTAAATATATATATATATATATATATATATATATATATATATTTCATGTAAATCCTCGTGTGTTGTTGAATTATTATTTTCTAATTAGTATTTAGAACTATTTTATTTAGCTAATAACTCAGCATTAATACATATAACTTTCATAAATGTAATTCCTGGGCTACTCTGATCTCGATCATCATCATCAGTCTGATCTTATGCTTTGATTATGGACCTGGAATTAAAATAATTGTACTATATTATCAGGATTGTTGTTCATTGGGTCAGAGATTCGAAAAATAGGCAAATAGGTTAGAATTCAGGATTGCTCCGACCTGTGTATCTCGAGCGTGATCGGATTCGGGGTACTTTTGCTTAGGCTTTGAATCTTGTTAATTGAGCATACTATCGTGCATGGTACAATATATATATATATATATATATATAAAATAGGTAAACAAATATATATATATATATATATATATATATATATAACACCTTTGTTTGTGTACCTATTTTTATGCAGTTTTTTATTGATGCAATAATAATCAATGAACAAAAAGTGATCATTTAATAAATAAATACATCATTTTATTTTATAGGTTGTTTAAACTACAGCTATATGTTTATTAGTTTATTAAGGTAAAAGTTGTACCATTGTCACTGTGATGAGTTGTTTGTTTGCCATATACTTTGTTTTGTTGATGTTGTGTGTTGGCATTATTTTTAAGAATATTACATTTGGTATTGTTTAAAGAGTTTACTATTATTAAAGTCAATTATGTTTCAATAGTAATTCAAAGTAACATTATTTTAAAGTAATTATTTCATTTAAAAGTTTTGCTAAACTTAATATTTTGAATGTCTTTTTTTTTAAAAAAAAAGTCATTTGAGAATTAATCATGTGATTACAGAAAGATGATTAAGTAGGTTGGTTTTAATAAATTTCATCCTGGAATTTATTTTGCTCACCTGATTTACATGCATTGATTATCATAGAGTTGTTTTTTTTTTTTTTTTTTTTTTTTTTTTACATACAGTTTTAGAATATCATTTAGCTTTATTCTTTGATTTAAATTGTTTAATTATAACTTTAATTTAGAAGCATAGAACAATATATTACTATTTTATTAAAACTTAAAAAAACTCACTTCAACTTTTTTGTAAAATATAATATAGAAAATAACATTATAAATAATCAATTTATTACTTATAATTTTATTTGTAAAATAAAAAAATGTTATTTTAACCAGGTAGTAATATTATATTGTTCTATTGTTACATTTTGATTTACATGTGGCAAACTTACTCCACCCACCACTTTGACATTAATCATCTGGTGCTGATATAGTATGCACTTGGTGGCCATTTTGAATTGGATAACACCCAAAAACACTGCTGCAACATGCAACCGACAAATTACATTAACTAGAAAACTCACTTTTCAAAAAAATAAATTGCCTAAAGCACTACAATTTTTAAAAAGTGTGGTAGGAAAGCACTATGCTTAAAAAAAATGCAGGAAGATGTCACATTAAATAGCCTAATGTGGTACTATGGAAAAACTGCAGAAAAGAAAAATAATTGAACATTGAAAATTAAACAACCCTTTAACAAAAACAAAAATGCTAATTTATATAGTGATAATGAAACAGTATAATAGTAAATATTAAACAATTAACTTATGTTAAGGCATTTTTAAATAAAAATCATAAATTATATTTACAAAAACCTTTTGAGTAGAAAAATAATAATTGCTATTTTATAAAACTCTCTCCAGTCTTTGAACAGTATATACTAAATCAGTATTATAATTTAAAAAAAAAAAAAAATTTAAAAACTATAATGCTATAAATGAAACTTTGGTTTGTAATGACACATTGAATAGCCTAAGATGCCATTATGTAAAAAAAAAAAAAGGGGGGGGGGAGAAGTGAACATTGAAAATTAAAAATCATTTCAGACAAACCAAAATGCTAATTGATATAGTGATAATCAAATACTGTAATAGTAAATCTTAAATAATTAATGTATGTTAATGCATTTTTTAAAAAAACTGTAAATGAAAAATAATAAATGCTATTTTAAAAACTTCATTCCAGTCTTTCAACAGTATGTACTAAATCAGTATTATAATTTTAAAAAACAATATTTAAAAACTATAATTCTATAAATCAATCAATGGGTTGTAACATCACATTAAACAGCCTAAGGTGCTACTATGGAAAAATATGTCGAAAAAGAAAATGAAATGAATTTTGAAAATTAAAAAATCCTTTAAAATAAACCCAAAATGCTAATTTATATAGTTATAATCAAATACTGTAATAGTAAATCTTAAACAATTAACATATTTTAAGGCATTTTTAAAAAAAATAATAAATTATATTTTCAAAAGTATATACTAAATCTCAAATATCAGTATTATAATTATAAAAAAAATAATATTTAAAAAGTATATTGCTAAATCTCAAATGGCAGGAACATCAATTTCAACACTATTTTGTGGAGTATCAACAAATAAAAAACCTAATTAACTTTTTAAAAATATAATATTTTACATTTGGCTTTGGGATTATCCCTCTAACTAAGAGTTATAATAATAAATCACAAATCCTAATAATAGACATATTAATACATATTACAGTTAGCATTTATTTAAGTATTTTTTTACCAAAATTTTAAGCATTTTAAATAAAATTACCAACTTTCTGGATCAGATGGATGGTCATCCATGCAGGCTAAATTTGCTTCTTCCTAGATCTCTTCATTAGTGCAAAACCACAAAGCCATCAACAAATTATACTTTTAAGATTTAACTTTATTATTTTAAGAAGTCACAAGTAAAATTAATTTATTCAGGAAATATTGCGGCTTGACATCGTCTCTTTCAAATTTATTTTTAAAACTGAGTGCTTGGGTCTCACACAAATTAAACCAGGTATGTGTGACATAAGATAATTTCCAAGAATTAGACTTCGGATCGGCTTTTGTTTTACTAAGATAAAAGGGTTAAGTTAAGAAATTTTAACAATTGAAATCTCAGCTAAACTTCAAATTTGAAGAAACAGCTGTAAACAAGCTAATGGACTTTAATGCCTCAAAGCTAACTAGTAAACAAATGCAAAGAGTGGTAAAGATTTACTATAAAAAATTATAATAAATTAATCACTTAAAAATATAATCACTTATAACATATTACACATCACAACTTGTATATATATATATATATATATATATATATATATATATATATATATATATATATATATATATATATATATATATATGTGTGTGTGTGTGTGTGTGTGTGTGTGTGTGTGTGTCAATACATGTATTTCTTTTTAAGAATTTAGTTTTAACACTTTAAAGTAGATGGAAGTAAAATTATTTTGGTAATTTATTCTGAAAATATTGCAAAAAACAAAAAGATAATTGACCTACTTTTCATTAATATTAAATAAAAAACTGAAATATAAATAGTGTGTGTTCATGATCATCTGATTTGAAAATGGGTATAAAAAGATGAGTTTTAATACATAATCTTTGGTCATTAGTAACCAAATTTTTTTGTGCTTTCTTGGAGACATATATTGAATCAGTGACCATTGAATATTTTAACCTTGCCATTGAATTCATTCTATTTTGATATAATTTCTAGTGAGAATCAGGCTTTTACCTTTCTGAAGGATAATAACCTTTTTAAATGATGAAGACAGGAAGAAGCCATGTAAAAACTGTGGTAATACCATGTTAGAAAAATGAAGAAAAAACCACAAAGGAGAGTGAATCCCAACTATGAGATGTTCAACATGTTTCACTAGCAGGGTTTATAGTATATTGACAGTGTGTCAGATTCTGGAACTAGTTTAGTTCTTCATTCAGTAATGCAGACAAGAATGGCAGTGAAGATGTCCAGCAAATCATTGAACACAGTGGTAGATTGGTTCAATTTCTGCAGGAAAGTCTGTTTCTGTGTCATCAAAAAAGGACAATTAATAGGGACTCCAGAAGAACCAATCCAAATAGATGAGGAAAGATTTGCATGCAGAAGAAAATACAATGAGGAAAGAATGCTAAGTGGTGATCAGCCATCTACTTCCACTGAAAAATCCATAACTATAATAAATAATAGAAACCAGGGAGCCTGAATTGATAGATGTGGATTTGGGCTGAAAAAGTGGTTAGATTGCCGCTACTTTACTGTTAAATGTAGAGATAAAGCTACTTTGATTCCCATGCACAGCTGGTTCTGTCATTCATTCACATGAGGGGCCAGCCTATTCAGACCTTAACAAAAGAGGGTTTCAGCATTTAACCATAAACCACCAACAGAACTATGTGAATCCAGTGACAGGTGTATGTAGGCAGTCCATCAAATGATCTTGTCCGGAAACAAAATGTAAAATATTAAAAAAAAATGAGAGGGACTTCAACAGATTTAATGCAGTTCCATTTAGATGCAAACTGTTGGTGCATGGATAAAAAGTATCTTAATGATCATGATTTTCTTATTGCATTTCTAAAAGATGCTAAAGATACCTGCTGATGGTGAAAATGTTAGTTATTTTATTTAAAAGTCAATACCTTTTAAATTTGAAATACTCAACAAATTTTAATTTATTTAGGTGTGTATTCTTTTTTTTTACTTTCTAGTGCATGTATTTTGACATAGTCTATCATGTAAGCTGCCATCCCACCCCATCCAGTATTATGAATGATCACTAATAAAATATAAACAAAGGCAATACTCTCTATACAGTAGTGCCACCCTGTGCCAACAGAGTAATCAATGGATGCCAGAAGGCTTGTGCATAAAATCCTTATCCAGTGGCTACTCATCCAATATACCCAGACTAGTTTCTGGCTTGTGGCCATCATCAGTGAGGAGCCTAGGATCTGAGAGCACTGCACCTAGTCTGGGTATATTGAATGATTAGGCACTGGATAGGGATTTTATGCACAAACCTTCTGGAATCCATTGATTACTCCGTTTGGCACAGGGTGGCACTACTGTATGGAGCATTTTGCCTTTATTTACAACAAGTATATGCTAGCATAGAGATGGTGATCATGTAATGTTTAGTGGTTTAATAAAATATATTTGTAATCATATTTGCGTATTCACTTATTGTCACTAATTCTTTTAAAGTGCACATTGATATACATGTATTGAAACAATATTATCCATCTATCATTCCATTTAAGCCACTTTATGTATCATAATAGGCCTATTTTCCAAATTCAAACCCATCCCAATTCATGTATATAATCCTATAATAATGTACTTTAAGTGTATAATAATGTGTGTTTATGTGTATGTGTGCACATCTAATTTATCATATCTTTAGTATTCAGCCTATGGGTAACATGGTATTGATGGTTTTATTTAGTTATGATCACCAGCTATATATATATATATATATATATATATATATATATATATATATATATATATATATATATATATATATATATATATATATATATATATATATATATATATATAACTGTGCCAAGGCCAAATTGGCACTTTTTATGTATATATAAAATAATTTTGTCTAAATATATATATATCTATTATTAAAATATTTCATCAAAGAGTTTGAAAAAAAATAGAAATTAATTGATTAAAAGGGGAGGGGGGAGTTTTTGTTTAGAAAAATTCAAACTAAGAGTTCATAAAAGTTAAAGAGTGTTATTATAAATGAAAAGCTTCCAAAATACAAATCTCTTTCCATTTGAATTGAATAAAAAAAATATTAAAACTGGTTTTGATGTGAGAATAAAATTATATATAGTGCGTATGAATCTAAAATAAATGTATTAGTAGTAAATATTATAAATAAATGAAAAATATATTTAAAAAAACACACAGTGGTGTGCTAAACTAATTAAAGATATGAAAACAACACGTTTTGAAATAGCTACTACTAATTAAACAATCAATCAAAAAACACGTCATAGGATTAATTACCAATGAAATTTGACAACAGATATTTGCCAGAGGATATTACATGGACAATACATCACAGGTAAAATAGACTTTTTTTTTGTTATCGGACAATTAATTGAGAGAGTTTTTCAGTCTAGTTTTACCAGTGACAGTCTTGTTGCAGTTGAGATAACAGTGCATTTCCTATTATGTATTTGAGAAACAAAATGCATTGTTGAGCAGCTTTTTAAAATATACGCTTGTGCTTCAGCCTTTTTAGTCCAACAAGATCATCAAAACCTGCCTGTGAAATAATGTCTATAACCTTTACAAACCCTCCGTCAAACGTTAAACTGTCTTCAAAAATAAAGCCAAGTAGGTTTGCATAAAATCTATTCTCAAAACATCCAAATCTAACCGGTTAGATATGGTCTATTAGAAGCAATCAACAACAAACATTATCTTCACACATTCCCAAATCCTAGGTAAGAAGCAAATTATTTATCATCATTTATCCCATAGTAGCCACCGCTGTAATTCGTAAATATTCAAGATTCAAATTATATGAACTTTATCAAACATAAAATGAACTATTGATATGTGTGTTTAAGTTTCAAATGCTATTAATGCTTTATTATTATTATATCTGTGAATGCTATATGAGTTAATATGTGTGTGATCATTATATCAGTGTTATTAGTTAAATTAGATAAATACCTGTGTTCTACTATTAAAATCAACAAAAATATTTAAACTAGTTTAGAAATGATAATTTAAAAATGTGTGTGTACTAAATTAGATTACCAAGATGTTTAAATTTAGTAAATTAATGTTGGTTTATAAATTATCTTTAAAACTTAATTAAAATGTTGATTAAAATAAATGTTTTCAAACTTAAACTTTATTTCTCAGTCAATTCTTTTTACCAACCTTTTATTAATTCTTTCCACCACTAATTTTGTATAATTTTGTTATTGAATTAAAATTAGACTGAGCTAGTTTTAGGGAATGTTTCGAGCGCTGGATTATGAGCCTACTGCCCGAATACGTTAGTCTTCAGACTAGCTGGTGCCCAGGGTTTATCCTGAAATAAATAAAGTATTTGGATAGTTAGGGGTTTAAATCTAGCAGCCAAGATGGGCCATTGTTGATAGTTAAAGCTATCAATAAGATATCCCATTTTGCTCGAACGTGCCAGTTCATTCACGTAACCTTTATAACATTATAAATGTATTATGAAGGAGTTTGAAACCGGTCAAAACTTATATATATGTGTAAGTAAATGGTTTCAGTAGGTCGACTCGGTACGATATATATATATATAGAGAGAGATATTGATAGATAGATAGATAGATAGATAGATAGATAGATAGATAGATAGATAGATAGATAGATAGATAGATAGATAGATAGATAGATAGATAGGTGGGTGGATGGATGGATAGATAGATAGATAGATAGATAGATAGATAGATAGATAGATAGATAGATAGATAGATAGATAGATAGATAGATAGATAGATAGATAGATAGATAGATAGGTGGGTGGATGGATGGATAGATAGATAGATAGATAGATAGATAGATAGATAGATAGATAGATAGATAGATAGATAGATAGATAGATAGATAGATAGATAGATAGATAGACAGATAGATAGATAGATAGATAGATAGATAGATAGATAGATAGATAGATAGATAGATAGATAGATAGATAGATAGATAGATAGATAGATAGATAGATAGATAGATAGATAGATAGATAGATAGATAGATAGATAGATAGATAGATAGATATTAGAGTGGTACATATAATGAAGAAGAAAAAGATTCAACAAATTACATTTTAATGAAATAAATACTTCAACAAAATAATACAACAAAACTACAAATAATTAGTATAGCAGGCGTTATAGAATCAAATAAATAAGTTAACATTTCCTTTATATATAATAAAAAATCCACTAGAATAAAACTACAATAAAATTTAAAATGTCTATATCAAAAGATTAATATCTTTTGCAAAATGTACATGCACACTTACTTGTATATGAAAATAAAGAATATATATATATATATATATATAAAGGATGCTTTAAATATAATTAATTATAAAGAAATTTTTCCAATACCATAAAATAAAATTTAAATAAAAATAAAAAAATTAAATTAAATTAAAAAATAAAGAACTTACTTTTGTATATACTTGAGCTCAATTCTAAAAACAAACCATGTGTGTTAATAATTTTTAAGAGATATAATTACAAAAATATTTTTTAAAAATGTAAAATATATAAACAATGAGGATTGCCAATTCCTCTACAAACTTTATGATAAATGGTTAGCCAGAGACAGCACTTAAAATATCTCTGTAAGGAAGGTGTCAGGGTAGGTTCAGACACTAGATGTAAAAATACTAACCCAAAGCTAAGCACTTATCTAAAAGTTATCTATTGAGTGGAAAATCTGAAAATTTTCAGACATGTACATATCTTCAAACCCAGCTATCCAATTCAAATAGCTATATGGGGCTGATAGATCTTCAGACATACCATATATTAGTAGGCTTAGGAATATAAAATTGTATAAGATTTATGGCAGAGACTATAAATAGTCAAAATAAGAGTCATATATCACATGACTCTATCTCTTAAGCTTGTAAGTTATAAACAATGAGGATTGCCATTTCCTCTACAAGCTTTATGATTAATGCTTAGCCAGAGCCAGCACTTAAAATATATCTGTCAGGAACCTCTCCCCAAACCCCTGACTATGGTTTCGTGCTTTGGCAGTTTGTTTTAAATAAATGAATTTACAAAATTTACTAAATTTAAACTGATTTACCCGCAGGTGCGATGGCTTAATGCTAATTTGTTTACAACTATTTTACTTTTAATTTACAAGAGCGAAAACTTTTAACAAAACAAAATAATGCCATCCTATATATGTACCATTATATGGGATGGATTATACATACACATACGATTTTTTAGCAAAACAAATTAATATATTTATTTTTATATAGACAATAATTATGATATATATATATATATGTATATATATATATATATATATATATATATATATATATATATATATATATATATATATATATATATATATATATATATATATATATATATATATATAATTGCTAATCGTATGTATAGATACAGCGATGCATATAACCATGATAGTGCTATTATTTAGTTATTTTCAGGGGATTTAATCCCAGAACAAATAGATTAGTAACAAGAGTTAAGGTAAAGCGGTAGGAGATCAAAATGCCCCGTTTCAATGAATGTAATGTATATTAAAATGTATAATCTCTGTCAATCAAAGCATGAGTATTAAAACGTCTTTAAAATTAAACAAATCAACACAAATATTTTTAAAGTTTCAATTAAAAATCAAAAAGTTGTATTGAATAAATATTATAAAAGAATTTGTAACTTTTGTTTTCAGACATACCACTTGTTAACAAAAAATTGGTAATCATAAGCAATATAAATATTTTAAAAAAATAAAATAAAATCTTTCAAGAATTATCATTGAAAAGAAAAGCTGTTTTAAAATAAAATAAAAGAAAATATATATTTTTCATCTTTTTATTTAATTGTATTTTTTAATTCTGTAATTATTTTAAAAAAATGATATAAATTTGTCAAAATCTTTTTTTATTTTATTTTCAAAGCAATAGCAATCGCACCTGTTTGTCATTTCCTAAAACGTTCAAAAGCTTTCAATTGTTTATTGAAAATAAAATTTTAAAATTAAAATAATTACTATTTCTTTTTTTACTTTTTAAATACTTTAAATGGAACTGAATTATATTTTTTGAAAAGCTGTTAATATAATACTTAATTTGGTCTTACAGAAAATGTTTGATAGTACTTGACTTTTAGACATATTATATATATATATATATCTTACCTTCCCAAATATTAAGGTACTTTATTGCAATGTGTGGGAGGATGATTTGAATATTTTCTATTTAAGTTTCACCTAGCCATATATATATATATATATATATATATATATATATATATATATATATATATATATATATATATATATATATATATATATATATATATATATATATATATATATTACAAGCATAAAGCTAAACTAGTCAATATATAATGAAAACTACCCCCAAATAATATTATAATATTATAATATTGTTTTAATATTATTTTTATGCTGGTCTGTTTGAATTTTAGATTTTGGATAGATTTGATTATATATATATATATATATATATATATATATATATATATATATATATATATATATATATATATATATATATATATATATATATATATATATATATATATATATAAACAAACAATTTAACAATAAAAAAATATTAAATTTTAAATTCTTTAATAGCGCTTTCAAT
This sequence comes from Epiperipatus broadwayi, assembly GCA_028023455.1. Lineage (NCBI taxonomy): Eukaryota > Metazoa > Onychophora > Udeonychophora > Euonychophora > Peripatidae > Epiperipatus > Epiperipatus broadwayi. Next base: position 28,880 of record JAQFVV010007371.1, on the reverse strand, counting down.
TACATAGTAATCCACGTCAGGTTTGACTGAATTTTAAATTTTAATGTTACATAAATTTCCAAAAGCTGTATATGGCTGTATTTGCAACTTGCCTATTAATATCATTATCTTTATATTTATCTATTAAAATTGACTCTTTAATTTTCCTTTTTTTATGATTCCTTTCTTCCATTAATATTTTTATTTCATTAATATTAAATGTAAACCTATAATTACAAGTTTTTTCATGGTCAAAGAATATTGTAGCAGTATTAAATTGTCTTTTTATATTATTTTTAATCCGATTATATGATGTGCCTTTAATCTTTTTTTTCCACAGAACATATGGATTCACAGATATATAATTTTTTACATCCACATGAAATCTGATAAATTATATTACTTCTTTGTAATTTCGAAATAATACTATTAGAATTATTAATCAATTGATTAACATTCAAAAGAACAATAAAATAAAATATACTTTTCTTTAAATATATTCTTAATTAATTTAGATTGCATGTTATTTACAAATGTCTATTTTTTATTATCTAACATAACATTTGCAAACACTCTTCTTATTATTAAATGAATTTACTCTACACAAAATTTGGTTTTTATCAGAACCAACTTTTAAAAGTTCATTAGCAAAGAGTTCAATATTTAAAATTTTATCATTTTCATATTTACATAATTTATCATTGCTATGCAAAACCGATTGCAGACTTGCCACTTTATGTATCATTGGAGGACATGATTTAAAATGAATATATCATCTTTCTCCAATATGTTTAAAAATTAATTTATAATTTAAATCAATATCATCTCTAACTATTTGTAAATCCAAACATTTTATTTTTTCATTTTGTTCATTGTCAATGGTCTATTTTAAATTGTTTAAATTATTCAGTTTATATAAAAGAACATTGATAAGGTCTTGAGGACCACAAACAATAACATCATAAACATATATAGTATAAATTTTAATATTTTCAAAATTATAAGAATTAATTATAATATATTTATATTTTGACAATGTAAAATTACAAATATGTGCAACCATAGGTAATCCCATTGACCATCCTTTACCCATTTTATAAAATTTATTATTACATTAAACAGGAAAAACTCTCCATACAGTAGTGTCACCCTGTTCCAAACAGAGGGTGGCAGTGTTATATGGAGAGTTATGCCTGCTTAATAACAGTTATGTTCTAGTATAAGAAATGGTGATCATGTGATTTTATTATTGTATGCTGCAATAATATTATCATTTATATATTGTAATGATTCAATAACAAAATCTATAAAACATTTATTTATAGAACTATTAATTAGTGCAATTTTAATTAAACTTATAGATTCAAGATGATAAATTGATCCATACAATTTTGTTATATCCAATAAATCCAACCAATCATTATCATTTATTTTTATATTTTTAATTTTATCAACAAATTTATAAGAAGATGCAATTGCAAATCTTCCAAAACCCAACATATCTTGCATTAATTTACCTATATATATATATATATATATATATATATATATATATATATATATATATATATATATATATATATATATATATATATATATATATATATATAATATGCTTTTTTATACATTAATGATCTATTAAAATCTATCATCAGTCTAAGTGAATTTTCTACTTTTTGAAGTTTAATATTAGCAAAATATTCTACTTAATTGAAAACACTACTAAAGAATTTAAAATTTAATATTTTTTTACCGTTAAATTGTTTGTTATATATTATATATAATATACATCATTAATGAATATTATTTACGTAATGAATATGCGTTTAAATAAATTTATAATTACAACTAAATTATTGTAATAGATTTCTCACTATAAAATCTTTCCATTGACTCACTGTAAATTGAAAGATTTCACGAGTATTAATGTGTAATAAGAAATGTGGACTTAATTAGTGAAGGATTGAATAGCCTCACACTCTCAGATCAAACCGCTTCAGCTTCACCTATTTAAATAGAAAGTAGGTTGAAGTAAAGAAGGGTTCCCCTCTTTTCTTCCAAGAGTAAGCTTGTGGTTTTAAGACATGTTGAGGTTCCTACTATCACATTTTATATGCATTTGATTGAGGCTACAGCCTTAATGAATATTATTATTATTATAATATTTTTATAATGGGTATTATATATATATATATATTGTGCTGGTTAAAATATGCTTATCCATCTAACATGAGTTGGAACTCACAAAATGTACTTCAAACCCAGTCGAGCCCGAGATTTTGGTCAGGGACCAGCCTGGATTCGAACCCTCTCTCCAAGCTCCAGGTCAAACACCTAATGGACAACATAACAATGATGGCACATGAGAATTAATTCTTAATCTGACCCACTAGCAAATCGAAGAAAACAATAAGACTCAGGGACTTAAACACACACACACACACACACACACATATATATATATATATATATATATATATATATATATATATATATATATATATATATATATATATATATATATATAAAACAACTTAAATACTAGAGACATTCCAAAGGTAGGGGCTTTACTAATGAAAAGCTATGGGCAATTAGTGAATTGGATTGATTTAATGATGAGACAGAAACTAATATATAATGAATTATAAAATATATTTATTGAAAAATTTTATTTAGCACACAGGCATTTTATTTATTAAGTGGCATTACTCTATGCCATTTAAACAATAATTGATACATTGGCAAATAGGTTTGTTGCTATTATTTAATAGAGCCAAATATCATGCTATACAACTAATCACTACATTCACTTATTAGTTATGCCCTTTTATAATCAGTTTGACTGGCTATTATACATGAAATCAAACCATGTCTGGAGTGAAACGTAATAATACATGTGATTATAATAAATTTTTATATTAAATATCGGCATATCAAGCATCCCATATAGCTTAAGATCGAACAGGTTTTCAAGAATGCTTCAGATCAATGATGAAGACTGCATATTAGGGAGGCAAGTGTTGGCTATAGAGATTTTACTAACAGGCTAGGCACAAGTAAAATATAATAATAAAGTTGCTCTGTGGATGGAAGAATAGTTTTAGGGTTTTCATGACAAACACCGGTTTACCCAATAACCGGCCGTTATGCTGCTAAAAAGTGAACCATTATTTGGTTCAATGAAGTGGAGGATTTATGTGCTAATCTGTCCCATAGATCAGATTTAGCTACTGCACAACCCATAAGAGAGGAAGATGGGCTGGACTTACCATGGCTCCATCTTATGTATATATAAAAAAACAGCATAACAAGAAAATAATAAATTCCACATCCGCCAAGCTGAAGTTTATTATAAATTAATACTATACATCAAATGAACACTAGTTCATCAGCTAGTTCAAAAGAGCCAACTCTTCTGTAGCATGAGAAATACAATATGCTACTGATGGGAATATATATATATATATATATATATATATATATATATATATATATATATATATATATATATATATATATATATATATATATATATATATATATATATATATATACATAACAAACTTTACTTCATCCCATTCAATCTCTTTAGTTATCTATAACTACTAAACTTTTAAAAAGGAGGAAAAATATATTTAATAAGGGACTTATGAATACTTTACTAAAAAATATACTTATGATTGCACTCCAGGCTAGTTTAATCTTTATTAACATAATAATTAAAGGTTGAAAAGCAACAATTTATATTTATATTAATTAATTAATAAATGACTAAATAACAATGAACACACATGGGTCACCGCTATTTAAAAATTAGGTTTTCGAAATAGTGCCGAAATGACACTATAATAACTAATAATTCGAAGATTTTAAATTATATCTTTTAAAAAAACATATTTGGTAATTAAATGCATGCTGTTTCAAAACATAGGTATAACTAATAATTATTAAAATGATCAAAAGAAAAGCAAATATACTGCAGTGATTAAGTTATATAGCAAAAATAATGAATTAATAAAGAAAAATTTGCAAAAGTATTACATTTTATAGAATTTAACTATTATTTAGAAAACAATTTATAAAGAAGTTGCAATAATATGGTTAGCTAACCTGATTTTGAAGAAATAATGATTGTTTTGAAATTTACACAGAGCTCTGTGATTTTAATATTAAAACAATTTTGTAGTTGGACTGGAGATATTCAAACTGCAACGAAGGTGAGTTTTTTGGTGACTTATGGCATCTTCAATTTAGTTGGGAGATGATTTTAAAATGGTGTTGGAATGGCTCACAGCATATTTTATTTGTTTTAACCTTATTGTTTTTGCTTCGGCATTGGATGGATTGAACTTCAGCATTCCATCACGGGATCGGCAACAAAATTTTGCCTGACTTTAGTCAGACATGGTAAAATTAAACAATTTATAACTTCTGATATTAACAGCTCTTCAACAGCAAGATGGAGTATATCTTCTCACTTAAAATAAGGCCTATTTATAAATTTTTCACCAAGCCTTAACACCTTTTTGAAATTCCGTTTGCCTCGGGACCAATTGACTTTTAATTAAACAAAATCATATAATATAATTTCGACAACAGATAACGTCTCCGAGGTGTTATATTTAATTTATTTAAAAAATTATTAAAATATATAAATTCTACAATTCGTTTCAGATTTCACTAATTAAATTCCTTTTTAGGTGTTATAGAATGTTAAAGCTTAGCAGAAGTAATGGTATTCTGATTTAATCATAAAGCCTTTTGTTGAAACAAAATCAATCAGTAAACAGATTTTACTTTTTAACCCGGGTGCAGTCACTAATTGATTTCTTATTTACACAAAATTTTCATTTTTAATTATAAATGGGTTTTTTATTTTACTGAAATAAATAACTTTTAACATATTTGTGTTTGCAAAATAACAAATTGGACAGATTTAAAAAAAAAATGTAGTTTCTGTTATATATATATATATATATATATATATATATATATATATATATATATATATATATATATATATATATATATATATATAAATATATATATATATATATATATATATATATATAACATTAAATCAGAAAACCGTTAAATATAATTTTGAAGAAAATGTTTTACATTATTTTTTTATTTAAACTTAAATATATATCACGAATCATTATACCATCATTCCAAGCTTTAAATTATCCATCCACACACGGATATAATAGCGAATATAATTAAGAATTGACTGAAAATTAATAAAACATTTTATAATAATTTATGAGCATTTCTACGCTATAATTGTATCAAACCTGTCTAATTATAGCATGTTTTTATATGTAAATGGATGATGCCATTCAAGTGGCCATGATAGCAAAGTTTTCTCGCTCGACTTATATATAACATTTTTACATTTAAGATAGGTTTGAAACTAGTTCAGACGAGTAGGTCATTAGGTTGATGGTGAAATGGAAAGATATTGGGAGGTTTTTGTTTCAATATATATATATATATATATATATATATATATATATATATATATATATATATATATATATATATATATATATATATATATATATATATATATATATATATATATATATATATATATATATTACAACAATATAAACAAATATTATAGACAACTACATTTGAATTACTAAATAATAAATTTATTTACATCAAATCGATTTTCATTCAAAATGAACCTTCTCAAGATGTTAGAATAAATTTATAAAATTTAAATTTAAATTTATTATATATTCAAATGTAGTTGTCTATAATATTTGTTTATATTTTTGTATTAATGTATTTTAAGAGTCCAAACCAGAGAACCAAAAGCTGGCCAAGTCAGGATAATAATACCCTATGTCTGATCATACCTCAACTCTCCTACTCATTTTTTCAAGTCAACTCATTGCGAATGACATGCCTCAGATTACACTTGATATCTTTTTTATTCATGTTCCAGCAATAGCAAAGCAGTAAGACAGGAGACATACCCTCAACACATGTTATATAACTTAAGTAGTCATTCTTAAGGTAATAAGCAAGAATGGAGGCTGAGATAAATTTATATTTCATAAATTTAATGTAACAATAAATTATAAGGCAAAATAAATTGGGTATAGTTGGCTCATGTGCAGGTTAGTGAAGCCTCAGGGTTACAAATGATTTAATAAAGCAAATTTTAGTGCTCACACATAGGTGAGTGAATGTTCAGGGTTACAAATGATTTAATAAATCAAATTATAGTGCTCACACACAGGTTAGTGAATATTCAGAGTTACAAATGATTCAATAAAGCAAATTATAGGGCTCACATGCAGATGAGTGAATACTCAGGGAGGTTATAAATGTTTAATTGGTCTATAACTTTAATATGACCAACCATCTTCCATGTCCTTACTCATGCTATTTTCTATATAGTGGAAATCAGTAATAGATTGATCAACTTATTGATAACTGATAGAGATTATATTATTATTACTAAGTTTAAACCCAACTATAATGATATTTGCATGATATTATATATAATTGCTACACAGATAAATGCATTAATTCAGATTCCAAATCGGGTCAAAGTTTACTTTCTAGGGAAGCTGAACTAAGGTGTGGCAGTCGAACAACAGATTCTAGTGCATTATAAACTATACTATCAGAAAATTTGTGCCTCAAATGTGTTCTTAACTGAGGTTTATTTCCTAGTAAATGGTTCCTCAAACCGGGCTAATTGCTATATTATGAACAGTTCTTTTTATTCAAGTGAGCAAAAAAGTGGATTACAAGCCCTTTTTGAATGATTTCGTTCCTTCAAATGCAAATAAATATCACAGTTGCCTAAACTTTTGAGGCATAACTTGATGTGGAAATAATTCTGATGTAGATCATTATAAGTATATCAAGGAGAGATTCATATTTATGCTAACTATCAACACATTCACAATGCTAATTTAATATTTTCATAAATTAATTACACCAAAATCTTAGATTCGTTCAGTGCTGCTACCACTGGTCAGTTTATAAATGAGATTATTAAGTCACATAATAAAGTCAATAATGAGAATCTGATTTAAGGATCTCTGCATAGCTTCTTAATCTTTAATTAAATGGAGGTATAGCAAATTTTAAAGATGTACTAGAACTTGAAACATTAATTATATGTCGTATAATTTAAATCTGCTAACAAACAAACAGATTTTTAAATAATCTACATCAAATATGGACTCTTAAATAGCTCACACAAAATATTGATTCTTAAATAATTTATTCAAATATTAATTTTAAATAACTCTTAAGACATCAATTTCAAATAACTTACGGAAATATGCATTTTAAGTAACATATGTAAAATATGAATTTTAAATAACATACATAAAATATACATTTTAAATAACTTGTGCAAAATATACATTTTACTAGAAGTTATTAAATATATATTTTAATGTATGTTATTTTAAAATTCATATTTTATATATTTTTAAAATGCATATTTCAGTAGATTGACGGGAGTGATAATAGCTAAGAGTTATTTAAAATTAATATTTGAATAAGTATTTAAGAGGTATATTTTATTGTGTATTTAATAGTTTTTTTGTGTAGTTATTTAAAAATCTGTTTGTTGTGATTTTATTTAATTTATGCGACATATAATTAATGTTTTAAGAACTACAAGCATCTTTAGAAGTTGCTTTATACCTCCATTTAATTAGAGATTAAGAAGTAATGAATCAGATTCTCATTATTAACATTATATGACTAATATTCTTATTTATATTAAATGATAATAATAACAGTTTAATTAATCTAAGATTTATTTTGTAATTAATTTATGAAAATATTAAAATTAGCATTGTGAATGTGATGATAATTAGCATAAATATGAATCTCTCCTGACTAATACTTACTAAATGATCTACATCATAATTATTTTCACATCAATTATTCCCATAAGTTTTATGTATATTGTGATATTTATTTGCATTTTGAAAGGCCAAATCAGCAAAGAGGCTGTCACCCTTGATTTTTTTGCCTGTTCATAATAGCAGATGGCGTTTAATACTAGTGAAACCTCAGTTTGTCCATTGATCACAATTTTTTCCCCGTTTATAATGCACTAAATCAATTCGACTGCTACATTTGATTAGCTACGTAGAAATTGGCTTTGACTTGATTTAGAGATCTAATTATGCGATTTAATATTCAATGATATATAATATTTTGCAAAATATCATTATAGTTGAACAAACGTAATAATGCTTTTTTCACGATTTTTTATCATTTTGTCGATCTATTACTGATTTCCACTATATAGAAAACCCCCCCCCCCCCCCCCCCCCCGATTTGTCATATTAAGGATTATAGACTAATTAAATTTATATCCCCCCCCCCCCTTCGCTCATCTGCATGTGAGCCTATAATTTAACCATTGAATCATTTAGCAACTCTTAATTTTCGCTAACTTTTGTGTGAGCACTATAATTTGATTTATTAAAATTTATAAACCTGGTGACTATATTTTCTGTGTATAACTAAAATTCTCTTTATTAAATCATTTATAGCACAGAACTTCACTAGCACATGTAAAACTATACCCAATTTATATATTTATATTTTATTGTTACATTAAATTTATGAGATATAAACATATCTCAGCTTATACATTCTTCTTATTACTTTAGCATGAGCTCTACTTAAGAACAAAGCTGTGTTGATAGTATATCTCCTGTCTTACTGCTGGTATTGCTGAACATGGTAAATCTGATATCAAGTGTAATCTGATTATAATCATTAGCAAATAATTGACTTTTGTAGTATTTTTTTATGTCAGGCATAAGGAATATTTCCCCGAGCTTGGCCAGCTTTTTCCCCCCTGGTTTGAACTCTTAAATACATTAATATACAAAAATATAAACAAATATTATAGTTGGCTACATTTAGATATATAATAAATTTAAATTTAAATTTTATAAATTTTATTTCTAGCATCTTGAGAGGTTCATTTTGAATGAAAGTCAATTTGATAATAAATAAATTTATTATTTAGTAATTCAAATGTAGTTGTCTATAATATTTGTTTATATTGTTTTATGTATTTTATATATATATATATATATATATATATATATATATATATATATATATATATATATATATATATATATATATATATATATATATATATATATATATATATATATATATATTGAGGCAAAGGCATACATGTCTTTAAACATATAAGCCTAATGACATAGTTGGCAGGCTAATTTCAAACTATACAAAATGTAAAGATGTGATATATAAGTCGAGCGAAGAGCGCTTGCTATCATGGCCACTTGAGTGCTGCATCATCCCGACCCACCCCATGCTAAACATTATAGGCCCCAACATGGGCGTAGAAACTACTCCATAAATAATATATAAATGTTTTATTAGTACTAGGTCAGTCATTTCTTAATTTAAATATTCTCTCAAAGGTGAGTAGAGTAGATGGATGTTTAAAGCTTAGAATGATAGTATAATGATTACGTGTATATATTTAAGTTGAAATAAAAAAATAATGTAAACATGAACAACTAAATTATATTTATATTGTTTTTTAATTTTATATATATATATATATATATATATATATATATTTATTTATATATATATATATATATATATATATATATATATATATATATATATATATATATATATATATATATATATATAACTGAAACTACATTTTAACAAAATCCTGTCTAATTTGATATTTTGCAAACACAAATATGTTAAAGTTATTTACATTTCTGTAAATAAAAAGGCCCATTTATAATTAAATGAAATTTTTATTAATAAGAAATCATTTTGTGTTTCCTTTTCCCCCCAATTAAAATCTATTTATTGATTGATTTTCCCCCAACAAAAAACTTTTATGATGTTTCAGAATACTTGTACTTATTCTAAAAACACAACATTCTGTTCTCTTAGAAATTTATTTAATGATGAAATCTTAAGCCAATTGTAAAATTTATATATTTTAATAATTTTTTAAATGAAATTAAATATAACTTACCACGGTATCTTCGAAAGTATATTATATGATTTAGTTTGATTAAAAGTCATTGGTTTTGATTCAATCTGTGAACTCCATTTGGCAAAGCTTGGTGAAAATTTATCAAAATCAGACGTATTTTCAAATTGAGATCATAGACAAATAATACGTTGAAAAGACTAACAATATCAAGAGTTATAATTATTTGATTTAACCATAATCTGGCAAAAATTAGATACTTAAATTTTATTTAACGTCATCAAATAAATGTGAAGTTAGTAATAATCAATTGAATTAAAAATGATATGTTAAATTTAAACAAATATACTGTAGTTATTCCTTTTCTTATAACAAAGAATATCACAACCTATTGAAGATGCCATAAAGCCCCCCCCTCACGCTTCAGTGCAGTTTGAGTATCTCAATCCAACTAGTAATAATATTAAAATCATAGAGTTCCGTGTAAATTCTCCAAAACAATCTGTGCTTTCCTTCAAAAACTGAAGCTAGCTAACCATATTATTGCAACTCTCTTTTATAAATTGCTTTCAAACAATAGTTAGATTCTATAAGTATGAATACTTTACTGCAAATCTTCCTTTATTAATTCATTATTTACTATATAACTTAGAATCCCACTGCAAGATATTTGACTTTTCTTTTGATCTATTTTAATAACGTGTGAATTAATTATACCTAAAGTTTTGAAACAAGCATGCATTTAATTACTAAATATGTTTTTTAAAAGATATAATTTAAAATCTTCGAATTATTAGTTATTATAGTGTCATTTAGGCACTATTTTGAAAACCTCGAATTTTTAAATAGTGTTGACCAATGTATGTTCATTGTTATTTAGTCATTTATTAATTAATTAATATAAATATAAATTGTTGCTTTTCAACCTTTAATTATTATGTTAATAAAGATTAAACTAGCCTGGAGTGCAATCATAAGTATATTTTTTTAGTAAAGTATTCATAAGTCCCTTTATTAAATATATTTTTCTCTCCTCTTTTAAAAGTTTAGTAGTTATAGATAACTAAAGAGATTGAATGGGATGAAGTAAAGTTTATATATATGTATATATATATATATATATATATATATATATATATATATATATATATATATATATATATATATATATATATATATATATATATATATATATATATATATATATTCCCATCAGTAGCATATTGTATTTCTCATGCTACAGAAGAGTTGGCTCTTTTGAACTAGCTGATGAACTTAGTGTTCATTTGATGTATAGTATTAATTTATAATAAACTTCAGCTTGGCGGATGTGGAATTTATTATTTTCTTGTTATGCTGTTTTTTATATATACATAAGATGGAGCCATGTGTAAGTCCAGCCCATCTTCCTCTCTTATGGGTTGTGCAGTAGCTAAATCTGATCTATGGGACAGATTAGCACATAAATCCTCCACTTCACTGAACCACATAATGGTTCACATTTTTAGCAGCATAACGGCCGGTTATTGGGTAAACCGGTGTTTGTCATGAAAACCCTAAAACTATTCTTCCATCCACAGAGCAACCTTTTATTATATTTTACTTGTGCCTAGCCTGTTAGTAAAATCTCTATAGCCAACACTTGCCTCCCTAATAATGCAGTCTTCATCATTGATCTGAAGCATTCTTGAAAACCTGTTCGATCTTAAGCTATATGGGATGTCTGATATGCCGATATTTAATATAAAAAGTTATTATAATCACATGTATTATTACGTTTCACTCCAGACATGGTTTGATTTCATGTATAATAGCCAGTCAAACTGATTATAAAAGGGCATAACTAATAAGTAAATGTAGTGATTAGTTGTATAGCATGATATTTGGCTCTATTAAATAGTAGCAATAAACCTATTTGCCAACATATCAATTATTGTTTAAATGGCATAGAGTAATGCCACTTAATAAATAAAATGCCTGTGTGCTAAAATAAAATTTTTCAATAAATATATTTTATAATTCATTATATATTAGTTTCTGTCTCATCATTAAATCAATCCAATTCAATAATTGCCCATAGCTTTTCATTAGTAAAGCCCCTACCTTTGGAATGTCTCTAGTATTTAAGTTGTTTATATATATATATATATATATATATATATATATATATATATATATATATATATATATATATATATATATATATATGTGTGTGTGTGTGTGAGTGTGTGTGTTTAAGTCCCTGAGTCTTATTGTTTTCTTCGATTTACTAGTGGGTCAGATTAAGAATTAATTCTCATGTGCCATCATTGTTATGTTGTCCATTAGGTGTTTGACCCGGAGCTTGGAGAGAGGGTTCGAATCCAGGCTGGTCCCTGACCAAAATCTCGGCTCGACTGGGTTTGAAGTACATTTTGTGGAGTTCCAACTCATGTTAGATGGATAAGCATATTCATTAACCAGCACAATATATATATATATATAATACCCATTATAAAAATATTATAATAATAATAATATTCATTAAGGCTGTAGCCTCAATCAAATGCATATAAAATGTGATAGTAGGAACCTCAACATGTCTTAAAACCACAAGCTTACTCTTGGAAGAAAAGAGGGAACCCTTCTTTACTTCAACCTACTTTCTATTTAAATAGGTGAAGCTGAAGCCGTTTGATCTGAGAGTGTGAGGCTATTCAATCCTTCACTAATTAAGTCCACATTTCTTAATTACACACTAATACTCGTGAAATCTTTCAATTTACAGTGAGTCAATGGAAAGATTTTATAGTGAGAAATCTATTACAATAATTTAGTTGTAATTATAAATTTATTTAAACGCATATTCATTACGTAAATAATATTCATTAATGATGTATATTATATATAATATATAATAAATAATTTAATGGTAAAAAAATCATTAAATTTTAAATTCTTTAGTAGTGTTTTCAATTAAGTAGAATATTTTGCTAATATTAAACTTCAAAAAGTAGAAAATTCACTTAGACTGATGATAGATTTTAGTAGATCATTAATGTATAAAAGCTATATATATATATATATATATATATATATATATATATATATATATATATATATATATATATATATATATATATATATATATATATATATATATATATAGGTAAATTAATGCAAGATATGTTGGGTTTTGGAAGATTTGCAATTGCATCTTCTTATAAATTTGTTGATAAAATTAAAAATATAAAAATAAATTATAATGATTAGTTGGATTTATTGGATATAACAAAATTGTATGTATCAATTTATCATCTTGAATCTATAAGTTTAATTAAAATTACACTAATTAATAGTTCTATAAATAAACGTTTTATAGATTTTGTTATTGAATCATTACAATATATAAATGATAATATTATTGCAGCATACAATAATAAAATCACATGATCACCATTTCTTATACTAGAACATAACTGTTATTAAGCAGGCATAACTCTCCATATAACACTGCCACCCTCTCTGTTTGGAACAGGGGGTGACACTACTGTATGGAGAGTTTTTCCTGTTTAATGTAATAATAAATTTTATAAAATGGGTAAAGGATGGTCAATGGGATTACCTATGGTTGCACATATTTGTAATTTTACATTGTCAAAATATAAATATATTATAATTAATTCTTATAATTTTGAAAATATTAAAATTTATACTATATATGTTTATGATGTTATTGTTTGTGGTCCTCAAGACCTTATCAATGTTCTTTTATATAAACTGAATAATTTAAACAATTTAAAATAGACCATTGACAATGAACAAAAATGAAAAAAATAAAATGTTTGGATTTACAAATAGTTAGAGATGATATTGATTTAAATTATAAATTAATTTTTAAACATATTGGAGAAAGAGGATATATTCATTTTAAATCATGTCCTCCAATGATACATAAAGTGGCAAGTCTGCAATCGGTTTTCATAGCAATGATAAATTATGTAAATATGAAAATGATAAAATTTTAAATATTGAACTCTTTGCTAATGAACTTTTAAAAGTTGGTTCTGATAAAAAACCAAATTTTGTGCCAGAGTAAATTCATTTAATAATAAGAAGAGTGTTTGCAAATGTTATGTTAGATAATAAAAAATAGACATTTGTAAATAACTTATGCAATCTAAATTAATTAAGAATATATTTAAAGAAAAGTATATTTTATTTTATTGTTCTTTTGAATGTTAATCAATTGATTAATAATTCTAATAGTATAATTTTGAAATTACAAAGAAGTAATATAATTTATCAGATTTCATGTGGATGTAAAAATTATATATCTCTGAATCCATATGTTCTGTGGAAAAAAAAGATTAAAGGCACATCATATAATCGGATTAAAAATAATATAAATAGACAATTTAATACTGCTACAATATTCTTTGACCATGAAAAAACTTGTAATTATAGGTTTACATTTAATATTAATGAAATAAAAATATTAATGGAAGAAAGGAATCATAAAAAAAGGAAAATTAAAGAGTCAATTTTAATAGATAAATATAAAGATAATGATATTAATAGGCAAGTTGCAAATACAGCCATATACAGCTTTTGGAAATTTATGTAACATTAAAATTTAAAATTCAGTCAAACCTGACGTGGACCACTATGTAATTGAAAGTAGCTATTAAAGAATTTAAAATTTAATATTTTTTTATTGTTAAATTGTTTGTTTATATATATATATACATATATATATATATATATATATATATATATATATATATATATATCATATGTATATATATATATATATATATATATATATATATATAAAATCAAATCTATCCCAAATCTAAAATTCAAACAGACCAGCATAAAAATAATATTAAAACAATATTATAATATTATTTGGGGTAGTTTTCATTATATATTGACTAGTTTAGCTTTATGCTTGTAATATATATATATATATATATATATATATATATATATATATATATATATATATATATATATATATATATATATATATATATATATGTATAGTATATATGCAGTCATATGTCGGTGAAACTTAAATAGAAAATATTCAAATCATCCTCCCACACATTGCAATAAAAGTACCTTAATATTTGGGAAGGTAAGATATATATATATATATAATATGTCTAAAAGTCAAGTACTATCAAACATTTACTGTAAGACCAAATTAAGGTATTATAATTAACAGCTTTTCAAAAAAATATCAATTTCAGTTCACATTTAAAGTATTTTAAAAAAGTAAAAAAAGAAATAGTAATGGTATTTTAATTTTAAAATTTTATTTTCAATAAACAATTGAAATCTTTTTAACGCTTTTTAGGAAAATGACAAACAGGTGCGATTGCTGTTGCTTTGAAAATAAAATAAAGATTTTAACAAATTTATATCATTTTTTTAAAATTATAATTACAGAATTAAAAATACAATTAAATAAAAAAAGATGAAAAATATACTCTTTCTTTTATTTTATTTTTAAAACAGCTTTCTCTTTCTCAATGATAATTCTTGAAAGATTTTATTTTATTTTTTTTAAATATTTATATCGCTTATGATTACCAATTCTTTGTAATAACAAGTGGTATGTCTGAAAACAAAAGTTACAAATTCTTTTATAATATTTATTCAATACAACTTTTTGATTTTTAATTGAAACTTTAAAAATACTTGTGTTGATTTGTTTAATTTTAAAGACGTTTTAACAACACTCATGCTTTGATTGACAGAGATTATACATTTTAATATACATTACATTCATTGAAACGGGGCATTTTGATCTCCTATCGCTTTACCTTTAACTCTTGTTCTAATTTATTTGGTTCTGGGTTTCAAATCCCCTGAGAAATAACTAAATAATAGCACTATCATGGATATATGCATCACCAGTATCTATACATACAATAGCAATTATATATATATATATATATATATATATATATATATATATATATATATATATATATATATATATATATATATATATATATATATATATATATATATACATGTATATATATATTGTCATAATATTGTCTATATAAAAATAAATTATATTAATTTATTTTGCTAAAAAAATCGTATGTGTATGTATAATCCCATCCCCATATAATGGTAAACATATATAGGATGGAATGATTTTACTTTTGTTAAAAGTTTTCGCTCTTGTAAATTAAAAAGTAAAATAGTTGTAAACCAAATTAGCATTAAGACCATCGCACCTGCAAGTAAATCAGTTCCCAAATTTAGTAAATTTTGTAAATTCATTTATTTAAAACAAACTGCCAAAGCACGGAAACCATGGTCAGGGGTTTGGAGAGAGGTGTCCCGACAGATATATTTTAAGTGCTGGCTCTGGCTAACATTAATCGTAAAGCTTGTAGAGGAAATGGCAATCCTCATTGTTTATAACTTACAAGCTTAAGAGACTAGAGTCATGTGATATATGACTCTTATTTTGACTATTTATAGTCCCACATAAATCTTATACAATTTTATATTCCTAAGCCTACTTAATATATGGTATGTCCGAAGATCTAACAGTCCCATATAGCTATTTGAATTGGATAGCTGGGCTTTGAAGACTGTGTACATGTCTGAAAATTTTCAGATTTTCCACTCAATAGACAACTTTAGACAAGTGCTTAGCTTTTGGGTTAGTATTTTTACATCCAGTGTCTGAACATACACTGACACCTCCTCTCTCCTCTACAGAGATATTTTAAGTGCTGTCTCTGGCTAACCATTTATCATAAAGACTGTAGAGGAATTGGCAATCCTCATTATTTATATATTTTACATTTTTAAAAAATATTTTTGTAATTATATCTCTTAAAAATTATTAACTACACATGGTTTGTTTTTAGAATTGAGCTCAAGTATATACAAAAAGTGAAGTTCTTTATTTTTTAATTTAATTTAATTTTTTTATTTTTATTTAAATTTTATTTTATGGTATTGGAAAAATTTCTTTATAATTAATTATATTTAAAGCATCCTTTATATATATATATATATATATATTCTTTATTTTCATATACAAGTAAGTGTGCATGTACATTTTGCAAAAGATATTAATCTTTTGATATAGACATTTTAAATTTTATTGTAGTTTTATTCTAGTGGATTTTTTATTATATATAAAGGAAATGTTAACTTATTTATTTGATTCTATAACGCCTGCTATACTAATTATTTGTAGTTTTGTTGTATTATTTTGTTGAAGTATTTATTTCATTAAAATGTAATTTGTTGAATCTTTTCTTCTTCATTATATGTACCACTCTAATATCTATCTATCTATCTATCTATCTATCTATCTATCTATCTATCTATCTATCTATCTATCTATCTATCTATCTATCTATCTATCTATCTATCTATCTATCTATCTATCTATCTATCTATCTATCTATCTATCTATCTATCTATCTATCTATCTATCTATCTATCTATCTATCTATCTATCTATCTATCTATCTATCTATCTATCTATCTATCTATCTATCTATCAATCTATCTATCTATCCATCCATCTACCCACCCACCTACCCACCGATCTATCTATCTATCTATCTATCTATCTATCTATCTATCTATCTATCTATCTATCTATCTATCTATCTATCTATCTATCTATCCATCCATCCATCCACCCACCTATCTATCTATCTCTATATCTATCTAACTACCTACCTACCTGCCTATCTATCTATCTATCTATCTATCTATCTATCTATCTATCTATCAATATCTCTCTCTATATATATATATATCGTACCGAGTCGACCTACTGAAACCATTTACTTACACATATATATAAGTTTTGACCGGTTTCAAACTCCTTCATAATACATTTATAATGTTATAAAGGTTACGTGAATGAACTGGCACGTTCGAGCAAAATGGGATATCTTATTGATAGCTTTAACTATCAACAATGGCCCATCTTGGCTGCTAGATTTAAACCCCTAACTATCCAAATACTTTATTTATTTCAGGATAAACCCTGGGCACCAGCTAGTCTGAAGACTAACGTATTCGGGCAGTAGGCTCATAATCCAGCGCTCGAAACATTCCCTAAAACTAGCTCAGTCTAATTTTAATTCAATAACAAAATTATACAAAATTAGTGGTGGAAAGAATTAATAAAAGGTTGGTAAAAAGAATTGACTGAGAAATAAAGTTTAAGTTTGAAAACATTTATTTTAATCAACATTAATTAAGTTTTAAAGATAATTTATAAACCAACATTAATTTACTAAATTTAAACATCTTGGTAATCTAATTTAGTACACACACATTTTTAAATTATCATTTCTAAACTAGTTTAAATATTTTTGTTGATTTTAATAGTAGAACACAGGTATTTATCTAATTTAACTAATAACACTGATATAATGATCACACACATATTAACTCATATAGCATTCACAGATATAATAATAATAAAGCATTAATAGCATTTGAAACTTAAACACACATATCAATAGTTCATTTTATGTTTGATAAAGTTCATATAATTTGAATCTTGAATATTTACGAATTACAGCGGTGGCTACTATGTATAAATGATGATAAATAAATGTTTACCTAGGATTTTTGGAATGTGGATAATGCTTGTTGTTGATTGCTTCTAATAGACTATATCTAACCGGTTAGATTTGGATGTTTCTAGAATAGATTTTATGCAAATCCATTGGCTTTATTTTTGAAGACAGTTTAACGTTTGACGGAGGGTTTCTGTGTTGTTATGCAGACATTATTTCACAGGCAGGTTTTGATGATCTTGTTGGACTAAAAAGGCTGAAGCACAAGCGTATATTTCCAAAAGCTGCTCAACAATGCATTTTTGTTTCTAAATACATAATAGAAATGCACTGTTATCTCAACTGCAACAAGACTGTCACTGCAAACTAGACTGAAAAACTCTCTCAATTAATTGTCCGATAACAAAAAAAAAGTCTATTTTACCTGTGATGTATTGTCCATGTAATATCCTCTGGCAAATATCTGTTGTCAAATTTCATTGGTAATTAATCCTATGACGTGTTTTTTGATTGATTGTTTAATTAGTAGTAGCTATTTCAAAACGTGTTGTTTTCATATCTTTAATTAGTAGCACACCGCTGTGTTTTTTTAAATATATTTTTCATTTATTTATAATATTTACTACTAATACATTTATTTTACATTCATACGCACATATATAATTTTATTCTACACATCAAAACTAGTTTTAATATTTTTTTTTATTCAATTCAAATGAAAAGAGATTTGTATTTTGAAGCTTTTCATTTATAATAACACTCTTTAACTTTTATGAACTCTTAGTTTTAACTTTTCTAAACAAAACTCCCCCTCTCCCCTTTTAATCAATTAATTTCTATTTTTTTTTCAAACTCTTTTACGAAATATTTTAATAATAGATATATATATATTTAGACAAAATTATTTTATATACATGTGCCAATTTGGCCTTAGCACAGTATATATATATATATATATATATATATATATATATATATATATATATATATATATATATATATATATATATATATATATATATATATATATATATATATATAGCTGGTGATCATAACTAAATAAAACCATCAATACCATGTTACCCATAGGCTGAATACTAAAGATATGATAAATTAGATGTGCACACATACACATAAACATACATTATTATACATCAAAGTACATTATTATAGGATTATATACATGAACTGGGATGGGTTTGAATTTGGAAAACAGGCCTATTATGATACATAGTGGCTGAAATGGAATGATAGATAGATAATATTGTTTCAATATACGTATATAAATGTGCACTTTAAAAGAATTAGTGACAATAAGTGAATACGCAAATATGATTACAAATATATTTTATTAAACCACTAAACATTACATGATCACCATCTCTATGCTAGCATATACTTGTTGTAAATAAAGGCAAAATGCTCCATACAGTAGTGCCACCCTGTGCCAAACGGAGTAATCAATGGATTCCAGAAGGTTTGTGCATAAAATCCCTATCCAGTGCCTAATCATTCAATATACCCAGACTAGGTGCAGTGCTCTCAGATCCTAGGCTCCTCACTGATGATGGCCACAAGCCAGAAACTAGTCTGGGTATATTGGATGAGTAGCCACTGGATAAGGATTTTATGCACAAGCCTTCTGGCATCCATTGATTACTCTGTTGGCACAGGGTGGCACTACTGTATAGAGAGTATTGCCTTTGTTTATATTTTATTAGTGATCATTCATAATACTGGATGGGGTGGGATGGCAGCTTACATGATAGACTATGTCAAAATACATGCACTAGAAAGTAAAAAAAAAGAATACACACCTAAATAAATTAAAATTTGTTGAGTATTTCAAATTTAAAAGGTATTGACTTTTAAATAAAATAACTAACATTTTCACCATCAGCAGGTATCTTTAGCATCTTTTAGAAATGCAATAAGAAAATCATGATCATTAAGATACTTTTTATCCATGCACCAACAGTTTGCATCTAAATGGAACTGCATTAAATCTGTTGAAGTCCCTCTCCTTTTTTTTAATATTTTACATTTTGTTTCTGGACAAGATCATTTGATGGACTACCTACATACACCTGTCACTGGATTCACATAGTTCTGTTGGTGGTTTATGGTTAAATGCTGAAACCCTCTTTTGTTAAGGTCTGAATAGGCTGGCCCCTCATGTGAATAGACAACCAGAACCAGCTGTGCATGGGAATCCAAAGTAGCTTTATCTCTACATTTAACAGTAAAGTAGCAGCAATCTAACCACTTTTTCAGCCCAAATCCACATCTATCAATTCAGGCTCCCTGGTTTCTATTATTTATTATAGTTATGGATTTTTCAGTGGAAGTAGATGGCTGATCACCACTTAGCATTCTTTCCTCATTGTATTTTCTTCTGCATGCAAATCTTTCCTCATCTATTTGGATTGGTTCTTCTGGAGTCCCTATTAATTGTCCTTTTTTGATGACACAGAAACAGACTTTCCTGCAGAAATTGAACCAATCTACCACTGTGTTCAATGATTTGCTGGACATCTTCACTGCCATTCTTGTCTGCATTACTGAATGAAGAACTAAACTAGTTCCAGAATCTGACACACTGTCAATATACTATAAACCCTGCTAGTGAAACATGTTGAACATCTCATAGTTAGGATTCACTCTCCTTTGTGGTTTTTCTTCATTTTCACAACATGGTATTACCACAGTTTTTACATGAGCTTCTTCCTGTCTTCATCATTTAAAAAGGTTATTATCCTTCAGAAAGGTAAAGCCTGATTCTCACTAGAAATTATATCAAAATAGAATGAATTCAATGGCAAGGTTAAAATATTCAATGGTCACTGATTCAATATATGTCTCCAAGAAAGCACAAAAAAATTTGGTTACTAATGACCAAAGATTATGTATTAAAACTCATCTTTTTATACCCATTTTCAAATCAGATGATCACATGAACACACACTATTTATATTTCAGTTTTTTATTTAATATTAATGAAAAGTAGGTCAATTATCTTTTTGTTTTTGCAATATTTTCAGAATAAATTACCAAATAATTTTACTTCCATCTACTTTAAAGTGTTAAAACTAAATTCTTAAAAGAAATACATGTATTGACACACACACACACACACACACACACACACACACACACATATATATATATATTTATATATATATATATATATATATATATATACAAGTTGTGATGTGTAATATGTTATAGTGTGATTATATTTTTAAATGATTAATTTATTATAATTTTTTATAATAAATTTTACCACTCTTTTGCATTTGTTTACTAGTTAGCTTTGAGGCATTAAAGTCCATTAGCTTGTTTACAGCTGTTTCTTCAAATTTGAAGTTTAGCTGAGATTTCAATTGTTAAAATTTCTTAACTTAACCCTTTTATCTTAGTAAAACAAAAGCCGATCCGAAGTCTAATTCTTGGAAATTATCTTATGTCACACATACCTGGTTTAATTTGTGTGAGACCCAAGCACTCAGTTTTAAAAATAAATTTGAAAGAGACGATGTCAAGCCGCAATATTTCCTGAATAAATTAATTTTACTTGTGACTTCTTAAAATAATAAAGTTAAATCTTAAAAGTATAATTTGATGGCTTTGTGGTTTTATACTAATGAAGAGATCTAGGAAGAAGCAAATTTAGCCTGCATGGATGACCATCCATCTGATCCAAGAAAGTTGGTAATTTTATTTAAAATGCTTAAAATTTTGGTAAAAATTACTTAAATAAATGCTAACTGTAATATGTATTAATATGTCTATTATTAGGATTTGTGATTTATTATTATAACTCTTAGTTAGAGGGATAATCCCAAAGCCAAATGTAAAATATTATATTTTTAAAAAGTTAATTAGGTTTTTTATTTGTTGATACTCCACAAAATAATTATTTGAGGAAATTGATGTTCCTGCCATTTGAGATTTAGCATTATACTTTTTAAATATTATTTTTTATAATTATAATACTGATATTTGAGATTTAGTATATACTTTTGAAAATATAATTTATTATTTTTTTTAAAAATGCCTTAAAATATGTTAATTGTTTAAGATTTACTATTACAGTATTTGATTATAACTATATAAATTAGCATTTTGGGTTTATTTTAAAGGATTTTTTAATTTTCAAAATTCATTTCATTTTCTTTTTCGTGCATATTTTTAGTGCTGTAGGCTGTTTAATGTGATGTTACAACCCATTGATTGATTTATAGAATTATAGTTTTTAAATATTGTTTTTAAAATTATAATACTGATTTAGTATACTGTTGAAAGACTGGAATGAAGTTTTCAAATAGCATTTATTATTTTCATTTACAGTTTTTTTAAAATTGCATTAACATACATTAATTATTTAAGATTTACTATTACAGTATTTGATTATCACTATATCAATTAGCATTTTGGTTTTGTCTGAAATGATTTTTAATTTTCAATGTTCGCTTCTCCCCCCCCCCTTTTTTTTAACATAATGGCATCTTAGGCTATTCAATGTGTCATTACAAACCAAAGTTTCATTTATAGCATTATAGTTTTTAAATTTTTTTTTTTTAAATTATAATACTGATTTAGTATATATGTTCAAAGACTGGGAGAGAGTTTTATAAAATAGCAATTATTACATTTTTCTACTCAAAGGGTTTTTGTAAATATAATTTATGATTTTTATTTAAAAATGCCTTAACATAAGTTAATTGTTTAATATTTACTATTATACTGTTTTCATTATCACTATATAAATTAGCATTTTTGTTTTTGTTAAAGGGTTGTTTAATTTTCAATGTTCAATTATTTTCTTTTCTGCAGTTTTTCCATAGTACCACATTAGGCTATTTAATGTGACATCTTCCTGCATTTTTTTTAAGCATAGTGCTTTCCTACCACACTTTTTAAGAATTGAGTACTTTAGGCAATTTATTTTTTGAAAAGTGAGTTTTCTAGTTAATGTAATTTGTCGGTTTGCATGTTGCAGCAGTGTTTTTGGGTGTTATCCAATTCAAAATGGCCACCAAGTGCATACTATATCAGCACCAGATGATTAATGTCAAAGTGGTGGGTGGAGCTAGAGATTTGCCACATGTAAGTCAAAAATGTAACAATAGAACAATATAATAAATTACTACCTGGTTAAAATAACATTTTTTTATTTTACAAATAAAATTATAAGTAATAAATTGATTATTTATAATGTTATTTTCTATATTATATTTTACAAAAAAGTTGAAGTGAGTTTTTAAGTTTTAATAAAATAGTAATATGTTGTTCTATGCTTCTAAATTAAAGATTTATAATTAAACAATTTAAATCAAAGAATAAAGCTAAATGATATTCTAAAACTGTATGTAAAAAAAAAAAAAAAAAAAAAAAAAAAAAAAAAATATGATAATCAGTGCATGTAAATCAGGTGAGCAAAATAAATTCCAGGATGAAATTTATTAAAAACCAACCCTCATAATCATCTTTCTGTAATCACATGATTAATTCTCTCAAATGACTTTTTTTTAAAAAAAAAGATATTCAAAATATTAAGTTTAGCAAAACTTTTAAATGAAATAATTACTTTAAAATAATGTTACTTTGAATTACTATTGAAACATAATTGACTTTAATAATAAGTAAACTCTTTAAACAATACCAAATGTAATATTCTTAAAAATAATGCCAGCACACAACATCAACAAAACAAAGTATATGGCAAACAAACAACTCATCCACCAGTGACAATTGTACAACATTTTTACCTTAATAAGCTAATAAACATATAGCTGTAGTTTAAACAACCTATAAAATAAAATGATGTATTTATTTATTAAATGATCACTTTTTGTTCATTGATTTTTATTACATCAATAAAAAACTGCATAAAAATGGGTACACAAACAAAGGGTGTTATATATATATATATATATATATATATATATATATATATATATATATATATATATATATATATATATATATATTGTACCATGCACGATAGTATTCTCAGTCAACAAGATTCAAAGCCTAAGCAAAAGTACCCCCGAATCCGATCACGCTCGAGATACACAGGTCGGAGCAATCCTGAATTCTAACCTATTTGCCTATTTTTCGGATCTCTGACCCAATGAACAACAATCCTGATAATATGAGTACAATTATTTTGAATTCCAGGTCCATAATCAAAGCATAAGATCAGACTGATGATGATGATCGAGATCAGAGTAGCCCAGAGATTACATTTATGAAAGTTATATGTATTAATGCTGAGTTATTAGCTAAATAAAATAGTTCTAAATACTAATTAGAAAATAATAATTCAGCAACACACGAGGATTTACATGAAATATATATATATATATATATATATATATATATATATATATATATATATATATATATATATATATATATATATATATATATATATATATATAATGCAAACAAAATTAAGTTAAATATGACTGGATCTGCACAAAAGTTATATAATCTAATTTAAGTATGAAAGAAGCATAGTTAGAATTACATAGTAAGGGATAACAGAGAGAGAATTTCAGGCATAATTAATAGAAACATAAATTAATACACAAATAAAACATAAAATTTTCATTATATCTTAGATAAACAGATTACCTAAGGACTTTATATTAAAAAGAGTGCCACATTAAGGGTTACCTAAGTATAGCATCATAGCAGCATTATTAGCAGTCAGCAGTTGGAACAGTTATGGTCATCTTGTATGGCCAGTCAGATGGAACATGGCAGTTGCAGGCAAACAGTTCTCTGAGAGAAGAAGAGACAGGTGAAAGATTTCACTACTCAATCGTCATAGTGCAGAACTTGGGTTGGCTTCTTAAAATTTTCAGGTCTTGAAATGCTTCAAAACTAAACTGACATAAAAGTAACTAAGCCCAACTGACTAAAATGTAGCTTCTTTTTTCCTATGGATCCATTTATATACCATTTAACCCCTGCCCAGAATGCAATCTCAGTTGCCACAGCTATCTTTGTAATCTTTTGATTAAATAAAAAAAAACATTTTTAATTAGTAAAATATTTTTAAAACAGATAAGACCACAATGCATTTGATATATTTTTAGAGAGTTGAAAACAACTAACAAAAAAAAAAAAATTTTGTGATTTCAATTAAGATTTATAATTTTATTTAATTAAAACGATCTGAATCTAGATCAAGATAATTTCAGTATTTCAATATTCCCCCATTTTTACCTTGTTTCCACATTCCAACACTTTTATTAATATATATACATATAAAGAAAACATCTAATTTTCAGCAATATATATTAATAAAATTATTACTTTGTTTATATATATATATATATATATATATATATATATATATATATATATATATATATATATATATATATATATATATATATATATATACGCACTATTGTTTTACTTTACTAAATATTTTTTAATTTATTATTTTTTCAGAATCATTATGCCTATCAATGTGTGGCTGATTGGTATATATCTATGACAAGATCTGAATTGTGGGACCCACAGAGGTTAGTGTAGATGGTGAAGCATGAAGCTCGATGATGATTATACATTGACTGCTTCAATATATATATATATATAAGGTAATGAAAAATTATGATATTACCAATGTAATAAATTAAAAAATATTGAGATATTGGCCAAGAAATTGGCTGAAGATGGTTATAAGATGGAGCAAATCAACAATACTTTATGCTAATTTAAAGAGAGTTATAATAATTCAAAGTAATTGCAGATTGATAGTAAAAAATGGATATCTATTCCACTTATTTCAAATGCTCAAGTCAAATTTTTTAAGGATGTATATAAGGATGGGATTACAATTATTCTAAAAATGACAAACCTGTCAGGCAGAAAAGTGATGTGGTATATCAATTTTTTCTCGATGTATGTTATCATATACAGTTGAATCGAGGTGTATTGGAAAAAGGATTAAAGGAGCGTAGTTGTTATATAAGCATGTAAAAGTAAAAATAATAGTGATTTAATGACTGCTTCAGTTTTTTTGGATCATGAAAAGACATGTATATATAAATTTAAATTTGATGTTGAAAGTGCTAAGATTCTTCATCAGAGGGAAACCATAATGAAAAAAAAAAAATTAAGAAGATAATTGTACTAAATATGAATAAAATGTATGTAATTAATAGACATGCTACTAACATTAAAATTCAGGATTCATGGAATTTGAGTTGATGACATTTGCTTTCATTTTGTTTTGTGAATTTAAAGGCATTTGAGGCAAGTTAAGAAATTAACTAAAAGTTCTTTTGTGGATTGAAAGACTGTATAAAATAGTATATTACTATTATATTTGTTATTTTATTATTAAAATAGTTGTTTAATGCATGGATATATATATATATATATATATTTATATATATATATATATATATATATATATATATATATATATATATATATATATATATATATATATATATATATATATATATATATATATATATATATAATCAAAACAATACAATAATCAATACATGCACTTTGAAGATTTTAACTGTAAATGAATAATTACTAACACTCAACCACATGATAAAGTCTTTGGAAAAGGTAGAATGTTGAGTGTTGTTCTTTCATTTATAGTTAAAATCTTCCAAGCACATGATACGGCAACATAATGTATTTTAAATATTACAGTTTACGACATTTATTATATATAAAAATGATTTATTTAAATAATTAATACCAGTAAACAATATTTAAATAACCAAATATATTAATTATTGTATTGTTTTAATATATATATATATATATATATATATATATATATATATATATATATATATATATATATATATATATATATATATATATATATATATATATATATTGTAACAATAACTGGGTTCAAATACAGGTTTAATTGCCAGTGTTGTTGCAGTAAATAGGTTGAAGCTTGGTAAAATTTACAATGGACATTCAAACACAATGCACAAGAGTATGAATGAGTACGTTAATCAATTAAAGGTATGAATGTACATATATTCGCTGTATGTCTTAATATAATGTGTGATAATTAATATATTTATATGTAAGAATGTAGAAGCGATTATATGTAGGGTTGCATTATATTTTTTTATTTATTTGTGTTTAAACAGATATTTTGTTTAATATCATAAGATAGATTTAAATGCCCAGTGATAACACATGTTTCTTAATCAAAACCTATTAAACATATAAGGCTGGAAAATAATTAATGGGAATGGAAAGTTGTGCGAGGGCACTTCCAGTTAATGACTACTGTCCATCAGAATTCTTAGAACTGGTCAAACATATTTTTAGAACAATGAAAGTTAAAAGCATTCTTCGAGATCGGACCATCACCGTAAGAATAGAAAAGAAAAGTGAGGTTAAAGAGCACTAATGAATAAAACTATTTTTGTTCTCAATGATTTTAGTAGTGATTTTTTTTTAAAAAAACACTGAAGTGATAGAGAGAAGCAGAAATATGTATAAACTGATCAACCGAAGTATTAATTAAGAATTTCTTCATAATGTACTATGTATACATGCGGACATTGAATAATCATCTGGTTCATCAGACCGCTCAATGGACAGATATTGTTGAACCCACTTGAACTTTATGGATTTGCAGTTTAGTCCCTTTTCGTAATGGCCACGGAACTCTAACAACCAGATCCTCTCACAATCAAGCCAAACTCTTCTACTTAAATTCTAATAGAGATTGTTTTGGTCAGAATATTTCAGAACTTATCATCATCGTTGGACCAGCAAGTTTTTGTTAAAACCAACGTCTTCTCTATGCTGTAAACTTACATATTATTAGCCTCCAGCCACATGAACATTCGCTTTTGAGAGGTAAACCTTTCTTAATCTGCTTTAAATGACCATTTAATAATGGCTAAGGAAACATGTGTTATTTCAATTTAAGTAAAGTAAATTCATAATTTATTAAAATGTTTAAGAAAATGCAACTCTGATGTGTAATCACATGCTTTTGTTAATAAGTGTATGAATTATATATGTCTATGTAACAGAATAAATGAATTATATGTTTAAGATATTAATATATGTGTGCACATACTTATAATTCTTAGAATTAATTACCACTTATACATATTATTTACATTCTGGGTTTCTGTTGACTGATGGCCTATTGTAATAGGATTAGATTTAGATAGAAATTGTATTTAGAGATATAAGGCATCTCTTAATGTGATCATCCATAGCTTTGTTCTTCCGATAAACATTGTTTTCCCAGACCCTCGAGAGATTGAGCTAGTTAGGATAAAATAAGCAATACGTAACTT